>OZ024741.1:253666086-253768586 GCA_964016885.1 Eledone cirrhosa | reverse complement strand
TGTATGTATGTATGTATGTATGTATGTATGTATGTATGTATGTATGTGTGTATGTATGTATGTGTGTGCGTATGTGTGTGTATATGAGTTTGTATGTATGTGTGTGTGTGTATAACTTCTGATGTGGCCGTATGAGTACCTCTCCAGGTCTGAACACAGCCAGTTTCTTTAAGAGAAGAAGAGAGAGTGATATAGAGAATGAATCGGCCCTAGTACTGGACTGGACTGGTACTTTTTTATCGACATCAAATGGATGAAAGGTAAAGTTGACCTCCGCGGGTTTTGAACTCAGAGCACAGAAAGTCAGAACGAATGTCGCAAAACCTTCTCTCCAACATTTTAACGACTCTGCCAATTCACCGCCTCTCCAAAAATTCATATGAAAGGAAAAACGGATTAAAGCAACCTTAAGACCAAAACAGTATTTTAATATATGTTACCTGTGGATTTGAAAAATCAAAGATCCATTCTTTCTCTCAACTTTGACTCGCCCACACAAGATTTTATACACTCTCAATTCGCCTCTGGTATAAAGAAAAAAAAAACATTCTTCATCGCCAAGTTAAAGTTACTTACGTTGATGATTGCGTGTGTCATCTTTACTCAGAATTGAAAGGAGAATATTGAGTGTAACTCAAGTGAAAGCTGAGAGGGAACTTTCACTAACGTTTGATGTGAATAATGAGTCTATTTAGCTGTGTTTATCTCAGAGTAAAACAGAATAATATTTAAGACGATTGGTACGCTATGAACTTTTATAGAAATACTTCAAAGGTCTGCCATTTATTTTTGATCTCTTTTAACATCAAAGAAACGAACCAATTTATCATTGATTTATGATGCATGATGGGAACTGTGTTCTATAGAACAATTATAGGTTGTTCTATGGTTTAACATCACAAAAACATACTGCTGTGCTACTACTACTACTGCTATCAATACCTGTTGATAGTTAGTTCAGTTACGTGTCTGGTGCAACAGCCCTAGGGTTATGTGTATCATCAAATGTTAGAAATTGTCCAATCAGAACAGAAATAGACAAAGGGGTATAACCCCGTTGAACTTTGAGAAATTTCAATATTCTCTCCCAAAAAACAAATCATAATCGTTATTCCTCATCTTTCATCGAAATAATCTGAAAGGACTTCATAGATCCCGAGTGGACTTCATGGATTTTGAGTAAGTTTCAAAGTTTGTGAGAGATGCTTCACTGTAGATTGTGAGACAACTTCAGATTGTGAGACAACTTCAGGTTGTGAGTGACACCTCACTACAATATATGAGTCAAACTCGTAAAGTTTGAGTTAAACAACCTTAGATTTTTAATGAACCTCATACTTGTTGAGCGACTCCTTGTTATAGTTCGCAGATCAACCTTATAGATTTTCAGCGAACCTCATAGTTTGAGCGACTCCACACCACGGATGGTGAGTCACCATCAAAATTCAAAGATCAGAGTTTTGAGTGACGCTCACTCTAGTTTCAGTTCACCTCAGAATTTTTGAGTGACCCTCAGTTTGTGAGTAGTGACCTCATAATTTGAGTACGAACTCTATAGTTTGTGAGTGTGCATCACTGTTTGTAAGCTGCTGCTGCAGATGCTATGCTGCAGCTGTTGTTTTTGTTGTTGTTGTATAGTCTCGGGTCAACTGTGGTTGAGTAAACATATTATTAAAGGTATTCCAACCGTGACCACCACGCCTCATAAGGAGTATGTCTGGGATTACATTATCTCGTGTGTTCTTTCCTAATGTAAAGCAATAGGTACATAAACGCTATACAGGCAGACAGAAGGAAAGATCAAATAGAGATACTACAACCAAGTGCCCACTGTTGGACATATCGAAAGAGAAAAGGACATGTGACTACTTTATCTAATGAGATCTGTCAACTGAAAGAAAACCACTTCGAAACATTACATCAAATATATTATTGAAAGACTAAAACATTATAAAGTGATCTTGGCACAGTAGAATAAAGCCATATCCTGAATCACATTTGTAACACTGAACTCTATTTAAACCCAAGGTCTGACATTTTCGAAGTGTAAAAACACCTATAACATATCTGGGTCATATCATCACAAATAATACCTCACCTTTCTACAATATAGGGAAGTTACTTTCCTTTACATATCCTAACATATAACTACAACGGACAAACACACATATACGTATATATATATATATATATATATAATGTATAATAAACAATACAATATAATTACGTACATACACACACACACACACACACACACATACACACACACACATATATATATATATATATATATATATATATATGTGTGTGTGTGTGTGTGTGTGTGTGTATGTACGTGCGTACCTATGTTTGTTTTCTTTTCTCCAGTGTTAATTGATTACTTTCTCTTTGATTTAACATTTTTTTTCATTCTCGTATATTGTTTCATTTTTATACATATATCGAGAATGACACTTCTTTTTACTATTACACTCGCTTCTCTCTTTATCTTCCGCATATAAGTGACCGCGCACGTGTGTGTGTGTTTATACGCGTGCTTTCATACTCGTATGTATATTTAATACCTGTATCTGGATGCGTGTTAACTATATTATCTTACAATTTCTTTTTCAACTCTCATATTATATACGTATTTGTGGTCACATATACACAAATATACTTGCCCTCATATATGTACTTACGCACACATTTTCACCATACACATGCATTCGTATGTATATTTAATACCTGTATCTGGATGCGTGTTAACTATATTATCTTACAATTTCTTTTTCAACTCATATTATATACGTATTTGTGGTCACATATACACAAATATACTTGCCCTCATATATGTACTTACGCACACATTTTCACCATACACATGCATTTGTACATACACACATATGTACATTTGTGAGTGTATATACATACATATACACATACCCTAACTATATTTCCTTATTTTTTTTATATATCTCTTGCATTACTTTTATTTATATATTTTTTGCCCGTTAAACTCTTGCATTTTTTTAGGAGACTCAAATATTTCAAATATTTCACTATGTTTTAAATTGCCTTGTCCGACGAACGAATGAGGACGTTTTTCGTATTCGTCTTATTCGGGAAACCTCTGGTAATGAGGTAATTATATTGTATTGTTTATTATACATTAAATTTTGCTCTGGTACTTACATAGAGCACTCTTCACTCCTATGACTTTTTCAATTTTCAACGGAAACTTCAATACTTATATATATGCAAACAGCACGGACACTCTATCTCAAAATTATTTTTGAAAAGCATTTAGAAATGCGCAACCGGTAAAAACTTAAAAACTTAAAACCACAACTGAATACTAACCCATACAATCACTAATACTCTTTTATTCCTAATTAAACCATTTTTCAACTGTGAACAATTTGTCAGCATTTTCTATTCCGTTTACCAATATATATATATATATATATATATATATATATATATATATATATATATATATATATATATATATATATATATATATATATATATATATATAGAGAGAGAGAGAGAGAGAGAGAGAGAGAGAGAGAGATCTACATACCAAAATTGTAAAATTATAAAATTAAATTGTTTAGAACAACTACAAGTCATTCTTTTCCTTTTTTCAAATAAGCCTAACTGTACCAAGGATTTCACACATTTTCCAATATATGCATATATATATGTAACGAAGGGTATTATACAATGGTTGTTAGATGAAATAACAAGAATAGCTAGTTTACTTTATATATAAAAAGGTTTACTTCACTTCAGTCAAAAAGAACAATAAACAAGTTATCACGAGTCACGAGTGTTGACAATGTTATTTTGTTGTTGGTTCATGAGGCTGGTGTAGTCTGAGACCAGGAGAGAGAGAGTAATGGTCTGTGGTTGACCTCAGCGGCCTGTAGTAGGCGATGAATCTTTACATAGCTATACTATAGCGTACGGCTCCGATCACTCCGTGTAAAACGTAGGAAAATATAGGCTTTATATACCTGTCGCTTTCTGTCTCCCTGCTTCGAGGGATCGCCCACGCATGAACCTGTCCACGCTGAAAAGGATGGTGACCTAGAGTTTGACTTTTAGGTGTCACCCAAGGTTCAAGGCGTGGACAGATTTCACTACATTAGTTACCTACCCAGATCGATGCAGGAGCAGCAATCGATTATAAAAGGGGTAGCGAAATCTGATTCCAGAAGCGTGTCCCAAAATACACAAAATGTGGGTACTGCGCCCGCATTTCGAGTGCAGAGAAATTTGGAGAGAGAAAAAAAAATCGTATAACTGTGTATGCATGTGTGTGTGTGTAACATTTAGAAGAAACTGTAAATATACAAAGTTGTGATCATGTATTTCGAACTTTTGTGTATGGATGGCTGAACGTTCGGGGTTGTGGTTTCGGATTACGATATGATAACACAGACGACTATTTCTCTCGATGTATCATTATAGGTAAGATGCTTTTCCAGTGAGTCGAGGTTTACGTCGAGGTTTACGCTATGACATGAGTGTGTGCAATTTTGGTTCATGAGGCTGGTGTAGTCTGAGACCAGGAGAGAGAGAGAGAGAGAGAGAGAGAGAGAGAGAGAGAGAGAGAGAGAGAGAGAGAGAGAGAGAGAGTAATGGTCTGTGATTGACTGTAGACTTCAGCGGCCTGTAGTAGGCGATGAATCTTTACATAGCTATACTATAGCGTACGGCTCCGATCTCTCTGTGTAAAACGTAGGAAATTATAGGCTTTATATACCTGTCGCTTTCTGTCTCCCTGTCTAGAGGGACCGCCCACGCATGAACCTGTCCACGCCGAAAAGGATGGTGACCTAGAATTTGACTTTTAGGTGTCACCCAAGGTTCAAGGCGTGAACAGATTTTGCTATACACATTCACACACACACACACACATATATATATATATATATATATATATATATATATATATACTTTATTGGTGCGTAGCCTTTTGTTACTGTTGGTTCACCAGTTTGAGCATTCAATGCTAATATGGCTCCAGTTGCAAATGTCGCATTCTACGTTTGGTATTACACTGTAGTCGATATGCTTAAGAAGTAGAGAGTTAATAATTGTTTCTACTTTAGGCACAAGGCCAGTAATTACCCAGTGCATTACTGGTACTTTATTTTATCGACCCCCGTAAGGATGAAAGGCAAAGTCAACCTCGTCGGGATTTGAACTCAGATCATAAAATGCCGTAACTCTATGCTGCAAAGCATGGTGTCTGACGCTCTACCGATACTGCCAATTAATAATAATAATTTCTTTATTAACCACAAGGGTTGATACAAAGCATAACATTAAGGACAGGACAGAATGGTACAGGACGGTACAAATATGGGTTTCTGCATGTAAAAAAAAATAGATAAGGAGCAGGAACGAAGTATCCATATAGCATCATTACGTTTAATCACACGTGGCGCGCGTTTAGCTAACGATCAGCTCAAGGCACGATCGGTATTGATCGTGCTCGGTGAAATAAATAACCTAAACGTTTGTAAAACTAATTTCAGGAGACCAATCAACCACCTCATCACCTACCATTCTCGTGAATACACAAGTCAGATAGCCTTCATACGCATCAATAACTATATTAGCCAGGTCTTTGTGAATACTGCATCATTCCTTCATTGACCAATGTATTACTTAACACTGACTTGAGTTAAATGACTTTAAAATAAGGACTACACGGACCCAGAGACACAAGACAACCTGGAGATGGAAGAAATATAGAAGGCATCTTTGATTTTGCTACACTTTTTGTGTACCCATGGTTTACACTGAGTATACTGTGTGGAGTTTCTGCCAAATCTTTTTCTATGAATTGAGAACCACTATTTCGCTGATGGTAGCATGATCATGTTTTCTTTGCTTCTTACTATGACTTCGGTTTATTCTGAATCTTTTCAATGTTAGGATTTCTCTTTTTGTCCAGAATTTCTTCTCTATCTATCTATCTATCTATCTATCTATCTATCTATCTATCTATCTATCTATCCATTCAACCCCCCCCCTCTCTCTCTCTCTCTCTCTCTCTCTCTCTCTCTCTATATATATATATATATATATATATATATATATATATATATATATATATATATATATATATATATATGTATATATATATATATATATATATATATATATATATATATATATATATATATATATATATATATACATATATATGTATATATATATACATATACATATATACATATATATGTATATATATATACATATACATATATACATATATATGTATATATATATACATATACATATATATATACATAACGAAGGAAATGTGGTAAGGAACCAGGTGGACCATAACGCACCAACGTACTCAATACTTAGGGTAGTAGAGTGGGTAATAGGAACGAGTAGGACTGAATTTGAGTCCAAAATTAGCCGTCGAAACGGCTTGAGCTCAGCCGTCGGGGTCCTACTCGTTCCTATATATATACATATATATATATATATACATATATATATACATATATATATATATATACATACATATATATATACACATATATATATATATACATACATATATATATACATATATATAATTGGTGTTGGATGCTTAAAGCGTCCGTATGCGTTATGCCGGATGAGCACTCGGTGCCCTCGTAGAGCAGAGTATGATATCACAAAAAAAGGGAGTCAGTGTTGCGACGAAAGGAATTCATTGGACATATTACAATTGTTTCTCGGGCGACCAGTTCGAGGCCCGATCGATATGGTGATCAAACCTGACTCTGAAATCGCGCAGTCCTCGAATACGTCTCGATTCTACGAAGCAGATTTTCCTTCGTAGAATCGAGACGTATCCGAGGATCGTGCGATTTCAGAGTCAGGTTTGATCACCACATCGATCGGGCCTCGAACTGGTCGCCCGAGAAACAATTGTAATATGTCCAATAAATTCCTTTCGTCGCAACACTGATTCTCTTTTTTCTGTGATATATATTTATATATATATATATATATATATATATATATATATATATATATATATATATATATATTTGTTATATATATATATATATATATATATATATATATATATATAAAACAGAGAATGTATGTCTGTCTGACTCCCTAAAACTCGAGAACCACCCAACCGATTGTTTTCAAACTTTTCACATGTAATACTTATGGTCCTGTGAGTGTTTTGACCAAAGAATATCTCAAATTTAGGGACCGCATTAGGCGATTTAGCGATATCTCTCTATAAGTCTTAGTCTTTCTTTTTAGATAGATACATAGATATAACGTTGCGCCCTTATAATATCTGTCTGTATGTCTGGCTGTCTGCATTACGACATTATGACGTCGCTATTTGTGTCTGTGTGTATTTATGTATATATGTATAGTGTGTATATATATATATATATATATATATATATATATATATACTGTGTAACGTTTTTCGAAATATTTACTTCTGCGTTCACAGATTGATTTTTTTAGTTTCCGAAGAAACTAAAAAAAATTTTAGTTAAGGGTGAAAGCAGCGATTCTTTGCTTAAACTTTAATCTGTTATATATATATATATATATATATATATATATATATATATATATATATAATTATATATTCGTGTACAGATATTTTTGCATACATAATAACAAAATATAAACAAACGTATTTATTTCACGATGCTCGATAAGGATAAATATATATAAAATATATAAGAACCCTGAGCAAATCCCGAGCAACGCCGGGCCATTCTGCTAGTATATATATATAGATATAGATATATTTATACCTATATATATCTATATTATAAAGCTGAGTGTCGTGTGTATGTATTGTGTGTATGTATCCTACACACCTCCCTATAGTTTCTTAGCTTTACTCTCTCCGTCGCTCTTCCCCTCTCTATAATAGATCATTACCCCCCTCTATAATTTAACTGCTTTACTCTCTCTCTGTCGCTCTTCACTCTCTAATATTATAAAGCTGAGCGTCGTCTCTCTCTCTCTCTCTCTCTCTCTCTCTCTCTCTCTCTCTCTCTCTCTCTCTCTCTCTCTCTCTCTCTCTCTCTCTCTCTCCATCTTTCACCCTCTCTATAATTTAACTGCTTTCCTCTCTGTCTCTCCTCACTCTCTATATGACAACACTCTTTTACTTTCCGTATCTCCATTCAATATGTCAACATAGAGATGAGCGTCTTATGTATGTTTATTTCAAAAGGATAACCTCCTTCAAATTCGGTCAACACACAAGCAGGTAATACATACATCAAAAGGCAACCCCCTCTTAGAGAGACAGAGAGTGAAAGAGATAGATTAAGAAAACACACACACATCTAAAGAGAGAGAGAGAGAGAAAGGAGAGAGGAGAGAGGAGAGAGAGAGAGAGACAGGGAAAGAGAAGCAGAGGGACGGGCAAGAAGGTAATACATACATCTAAAATCATTTGGATACAAATATAATATAATTGTTTCTACGTTTGGCACAAGGCCAGCAATTATCCAGTGCATTACTGGTACTTTATTTTATCGATCCCGTAAGGATGAAAGGCAAAGTTAACCTCGGCGGGATTTGAACTCAAATATCATAATATAATGGTTGCAGAACGAAAATACAGACAAATATAATAATGTATGTATCCCACACTCTTTTTCTGTCGTCGCTCGCATAAGTAACACACACACACACACACACACTCACACACACACACACACACACACACGCGCGCGCGCACACACACAAATACACATACTTTCACACCTGATTTCGCCAATTGCCGGATAACATCAAAACAAAACACACAGACACACATACACATACACAAACACACACACACACACATATCTATACTTTATATGTATGTATGTATGTATGTATGTATGTATGTATGTATGTATGTATGTATGTATGTATGTATGTATGTATGTATGTATGTATGTATGCAAGAGCATTCTCCCTCTCTATAATTTAACTGCTTTACTCACTCTGTCGCTCTTCACTCTCTATATGACAACACTGTTTTAGTTTCCGTATCACCCTTCAATATATACACATCGAGAGAGAGAGAGAGATAGAATTAAAGTGTTAGTTATTCAGAGAGATTGAGGGGGGGGGGGGGGGAGTCGGAAGTACAATGTGACACGGGAGGGTGTGTGGTATCTTTGCAGTGGAGTGGTGGGAGCAGGTATACCTAGCCGGACGCCAGCCGGACGGGCCAGCTAGTATTTATATATATACCAACATCCACACACATATACAGACTACACTCCATGTAGATCTGCATGCATTATATTATTGGCAGTATCGGTAGAGGGTCGGACGCCATGCTTTCCAGCATAGTTACGTCCCTTTACGATCTGAGTTCAAATCCCGCCGAGGTTGACTTTGCCTTTCATCCTTCCGGGGTGGATAGAATAAAGTACCAGTAATGCATTGGGTAATTGCTGGCCTTGTGCCAAAAGTAGAAACAATTATATTTCTATAAGTATACCAAGGAACATACACATACACACACACATACACGCGCAATATATGCATGTGCGTTAGAGTGTCTGCGCGCGCGAGCGTGTGTGTATGCGCATGTGCGTGTGTGAGTGTAAGTGTGTGTGTGCATGCGTGTGAGTGTGTGAGTGTTTATGTGCTTGCGTGTATGTGTGTGTGTGTGAGTTTGTGTGTTCTTGCACGCGCGCGTGTGTGTTTGTGTGTTCTTGTACGCGCGCGTACATTTGTGTGTGTGTGCTTGTGTGTGTGTGTGTGCGTGCGTGTGAGCGTGTGACTGTGCATCTGTGTGTGTATATTTGTATTATTGCATGTGTGTCTGTGCTTGTGTGTGTGTATGTGTATGAGTGTGTGTTTCTGCTTGTGTATGCGTGTGTATGCTTATGTGTATATGTGTATGTATGTGTGTGTATGTGTGCGTGTGTATATGTCTGTATGTGTGTGTGTGTCTCTGTGTGTGTGTGTTATTGTGTGTGTGCTATTGTGTGTGTGCTTGTCTGTATGTATATGTATGTGTGTGTGTGTATCTCTTTGTGTGTCTGTGTGTGTGTATATGTGTGTGTGCTTGGCTGTATGTATGTGTATGTGTGTGTGTGTATCTCTTTGTGTGTCTGTGTGTGTGTATATGTGTGTGTGCTTGGCTGTATGTATGTGTATGTATGTATATGTGTGTGTGTGTGCGTGTGTATGTGTATGTATGTGTGTGTGCGCTTGGCTGTATGTATGTGTATGTGTGTGTGTGTATGTGTTTGTGTGTCTGAGTGTTTGTGTGTGTGTGTGTATATGTGTGTGTGTGCTTGTCTGTATGTATATGTATGTGTGTGTGTGTGTATGTGTTTGTGTGTCTGTGTGTGTGTGTATATGTATGTGTGCGCTTGGCTGTATGTATGTGTATGTGTGTGTGTGTATGTGTTTATGTGTCTGTGTGTGTGTATATGTGTGTGTGCTTGTCTGTATGTATGTGTATGTGTGTGTGTGTGTATGTGTTTGTGTGTCTGTGTGTGTGTATATGTGTGTGTGCGCTTGGCTGTATGTATGTGTATGTGTGTGTGTATGTGTTTGTGTGTCTGAGTGTGTGTGTCTGTGTGTGTGTGTATATGTGTGTGTGTGCTTGGCTGTATGTATGTGTATGTGTGTGTGTGTATGTGTTTGTGTGTCTGTGTGTGTGTATATGTGTGTGTGTGCCTGGCTGTATGTATGTGTATGTGTGCTATATAGATTGGAAGCATGTCTACTTAAACACCATTTACGGGCAGGTAGTGGGTAATAACATGTCAGCAAAATCGAAATGTTTTCATAGGTCCTTGTAGCATTTGTTAATGCCTGAACATACAGATACATGCACATACATATATACATAGACACATGCTCATACATATAGCCACGTATACATACACACACATATATAGAGTGATGGATAAATAGATAACAGTATATATATGTAAATATAACAAACCGAGCATTATAATAAATGTTCCGTAAACCCATACGTACATATATATGTGTGCATATATATATATATATACTACTGTACGTCTGTATACACATATGTATGTACGTATACATACATACTTACTTACATATATATATATATATATATATATATATACATGCACATATATATATATATACACACACTCACACATATATGTAGTTACATATATTATTATTATATCTAATTGTTTCTATTTTAAGCACAAGGCCAGCAATCACCAGTACATTACTGGTACTTTATTTCATCGACCCCGTAAGGATGAAAGGCAAAGTTAACATCGGCGAGATTTGAACTCAGATCCTAAAGGGACGTAACTCTATGCTTCAAAGCATAGTGTCCAACTCTCTACCGACACTGCCAATCCACCTAAATATATATATATATATTCATATATTCATATATATATATATATATATATATATATATGAATATATATGTATTTGTACATGTATATATATATATACATGCATATGTATGTATATATGTATATATACATGTATATGTATATATGTACGTATGTATGTATATATGTATATATATACATGTATATGTATATATATATATATGTACGTATTTATATATGTATATATACCTATATATGTATATATATATATATATATATATATATATATATATATATATATATATATGTGTATATATATATATAAATATTTATATAAATATATGTACATGTATATGCATTTATATATATATATATATATATTTATATATATATATATATATTTATATATATATATATATATATATATATATATATATATATATATATATATATATATATATATATATATATATATATATATATATATATATATATATATATATATATATATATATATATATATATATATATATATATATATATATATATGTACATATATGTGTGTGAGTGTATGCGAGTGTGTATGTATGTGTATGTATGTGTATGTATGTGTATGTATGTATGCATGTATATATCAAATATGAATATAAGGTATTATTAAATAGTGTATTGATCAGTTAAATTGGTTTTATTGATTATTGATTTGTACTGAGAGGCCTGTTCAACTCTTAACTTTTCACTTTGCTTTTCTAAGTCTGCTCTGTCAGCTTTTGTTTGCAGCATTAATACTGCTTTGTCTTCTTCCAGTTCATTTCACACCACACCTCACCACTACTGCCACATACACCACCACATATACCACACCTCACCATTACTGGCACATATACCACCACATACACCACACCACACCACTACTGCCACATACACCACCACATATACCACACCACACCATTACTGGCACATATACCACCACATACACCACACCACACCACTACTGCCACATACACCACCACATATACCACACCACACCATTACTGGCACGTATACGATCACATACACCACACCACACCATTACTGGCACATATACCACCACATATACCACACCCACCACTACTGCCACATACACCACCACATATACCACACCTCACCACTACTGCCACATATACCACCACATATACCACACCACACCACCACTGGCACATATACCACCACATACACCACACCTCACCACTACTGCCACATATACCACCACATATACCACACCACACCATTACTGGCACATATACCATCACATACACCACACCATTATGGCACATATACCACCACATATACCACACCCACCACTACTGCCACATACACCACCACATATACCACACCTCACCACTACTGCCACATATACCACCACATATACCACACCATACCACCACTGGCACATATACCACCACATACACCACACCTCACCACTACTGCCACATATACCACCACATATACCACACCACACCATTACTGGCACATATACCATCACATACACCACACCATTACTGGCACATATACCACCACATATACCACACCCACCACTACTGCCACATACACCACCACATATACCACACCTCACCACTACTGCCACATATACCACCACATATACCACACCACACCACCACTGGCACATATACCACCACATACACCACACCTCACCACTACTGCCACATATACCACCACATATACCACACCACACCATTACTGGCACATATACCACCACATATACCACACCCACCACTACTGCCACATACACCACCACATATACCACACCTCACCACTACTGCCACATACACCACCACATATACGACACCTCACCACTACTGCCACATACACCACCACATACACCACACCTCACCACTACTGCCACATACACCACCACATATACCACACCACACCATTACTGGCACATATACCACCCCATAAACCACACCTCACCACTACTGCCACATACACCACCACATATACCACACCACACCATTACTGGCACATATACCACCACATAAACCACACCTCACCACTACTGCCACATACACCACCACATATACCTCACCTCACCACTACTGCCACATATACCACCACATACACCACACCTCACTACTACTGGCACATATACCACCACATACACCACACCTCACCACTACTGCCACATACACCACCACATATACCACACCTCACCACTACTGCCACATACACCACCACATATACGACACCACACCATTACTGCCACATATACCACCACATATACCACACCTCACCACTACTGCCACATACACCACCACATATACCACACCCACCACTACTGCCACATATACCACCACATATACCACACCTCACCACTACTGCCACATACACCACCACATATACCACACCTCACCACTACTGCCACATACACCACCACATATACCACACCCACCACTACTGCCACATATACCACCACATATACCACACCACACCATTACTGGCACATATACCATCACATACACCACACCACACTATTACTGGCACATATACCACCACATAAACCACACGGCTACTGGCACATATACCACCACATACACCACACCACACCATTACTGGCACATATATCACCACATACACCTCACCACTACTGCCACATATACCACCACATATACCACACCACACTATTACTGGCACATATACCACCACATACACGACACCACTACTGGCACATATACCACCACATACACCACACCATTACTGGTAAATATACTACCACATACACCACACCACACCACCACTGGCATATATACCACCACATACACCACACGGCTACTGGCACATATACCACCACATACACCACACGACTACTGGCACATATACCACCACATACACCACACCATTACTTGCACATATACCACCACATACACCACACCACTACTAGCACATATACTACCACATACACCACACCACACCACCACTGGCACATATACCACCACATACAACACACCCCACCACAACTGGCACATATACCACCACATACACCACACCACACCATTACTGGCACTTATACCACCACATATACCACACCACACCATTACTGGCACATATACTATCACATACACCACACCACACCATTACTGGCACATATACCACCACATACAACACACCCCACCACTACTGGCATATATGCCATCACATACACCACACCACTACTGGCACATATACTACCACATACACCACACTATACCATTACTGGCACATATACCACCACATACACAACACCACACCACCACTGGCACATATACCACCACATACACCACACCACACCTCAACTGGCACATATACTACCACATACACCACACCACACCACACCACCACTGGCACATATACAACCACATACACCACACCAGACCACCACTGGCACATATACCACAACATACACCACAACACACCAATACTGGCACATATACCACCACATACACCACACCATTACTGGCACATATACCACCACATACAACACACCACACCACTACTGGCACATATACAACCACATACACCACACTACACTACCACTGGCACATATACCACCACATACACCACACCATACCATTACTGGCAAATATACCACCACATACACCACACCACACCACCGCTGGCACATATACCACCACATACACCACACCATTACTGGCAAATATACCACCACATAAACCACACCACCACTGGCACATATACCACCATATACACCACACCACACTACCACTGGCACATATACCACCACATATACCACACCACACCATTACTGGCACATATAGCACCACATACACCACACCACGCCATTACTGGCACATATACCACCACATCCACCACACCCACCACTACAGGCACATATACCACCACATACACCACACCACACCCCACTGGCACATATACCACCACATACACCACACCACACCATTACTGGCACATATACCACCACATACACCACACCACACCACCACTGGCACATATACCACCACATACACCACACCATTACTGGCACATATACCACCACATACACCACACCACACCATTACTGGCACATATACCACCACATACACCACACCACACAACTACAGGCACATATACCACCACATACACCACACCTCACCACTATTGCCACATATACCACCACATATACCACACCACACCACTACTGCAACATATACCACCACATACACCACACCTCACCACTACTGCCACATATACCACAACATATACCACACCACACTATTACTGGCACATATACCACCACATACACCACACCACTACTGGCACATATACCACCACATACACCACACCACTACTGGAACATATACCACCACACACACCACACCATTACTTGCACATATACCACCACATACACCACACTACCACTGGCACATATATTACCACATACACCACACCACACCACCACTGGCACATATAATACTACATACACCACACCACTCGACACCACACCACTACTGGCACATATACAACCACATACACCACACCACCACTGGCACATATACCACCACATACACCACACCATACAATTATTGCACATATACAACCACATACACCATACCACACTAATCACACCAGACAACACTACACTACATCACAGTACACTACACCACACCAAACCACACTACACCACACCACCCCACACCACACCACACTACACCACACTACACCACACCACACCACACCACACCACCCCACACCACAACCACACTACACCACACCACACAACACCACACCACGCCCCAAACACACTACACCACACTACACCACCCCACACCACACTACACCACACTACACTACCCACACCACACTACACCACACTACACCACACTACACCACCCTACACCACCCCACACCACACTACACTACCCACACCACACTACACCACACTACTCCACCCCACACCACACTACACCAAACTACACCACACTACACCACCCCACACCACACTACACCACACTACACCACATTACACCATTCCACACCACACTACACCACCCCACACCACACTACACCACACTACACCACACCAGACCACACCACACCACACCACACCACACCACACCACACCACACCACACCACACTACACATCACTACACTACACTACACTACACTACACCACCCCGCACCACACCATAGTACGCTACACTACTCCACACCACACCACACTACACAACACTACACCACACTACACCACACCACACTACGCCACACTACACCACACCACACCACACTACGCCACACCACACCACACCACACCACACCACACCACACCACACCACACCACACCACACCACACCACACCACACCACACCACACCACACCACACCACACTACACTACACTACACTACACTACACTACACTACACTACACTACACTACACTACACTACACTACACTACACTACACTACACTACACTACACCACACCACACACTACACCACCCCACACCAAACCACACCACACTACACCACACCACACTACACCACACTACACCACACCACACTACACCACACCACACCACACTACACCACCCTGCACCACACCACACTACACCACACTACACCACACTACACCACACCACACCACACAACACCACACCACACACTACACCACCCCACACCAAACCACACCACACTACACTACACCACACTACACCACACTACACGACACCACACTACACCACCCCACACCACACTACACCACACCACACCACACTACACCACACTACACCACACCACACCACACCACACCACACTACACTACACTACACTACACCACACCACACCACACCACACTACACCATACTACACTACACTACACCACACCACACCACACTACACCACACTACACTACACCACACTACACCACACTACACCACACAACACCACACCACACACTACACCACCCCACACCACACCACACCACACCACACCACACCACACTACACTACACCACACCACACTACACCACACCATACCACACTACACCACACCACACTACACTACACCACACCACACCACACCACACTACACTACACTACACCACACCACACCACACCACACTACACTACACCACACTACACCACATCACACCACTCTACACCACCCCACACCACACTACACCACACCACACCACACTACACCACACTACACCACACCACACCACATCACACCACTCTACACCACCCCACACCACACTACACTACACCACATCACACTACACCACCCCACACCACCCCACACCACACCACACCACACCACACCACACCACACCACACCACACCACACCACACTACACTACACTACACTACACTACACTACACTACACCATACTACACCACACTACACCACACTACACCACACTACACCACACAACACCACACCACACACTACACCACCCCACACCACACCACACCACACCACACTACACTACACCACACTACACTACACCACACTACACTACACTACACCACACCACACCACACCACACCACACCACACTACACCACACCACACTACACCACCCCACACCTCACCACACTACACCACACTACACCACACCACACCACACCACACTACACCACACCACACTACACCACCCCACACCTCACCACACTACACCACACTACACCACACTACACCACATTACACCATTCCACACCACACTACACAACCCCACACCACACTACACCACACTACACCACACCACACCACATCACACCACACCACACCACACCACACCACACCACACCACACCACACCACACTACACATCACTACACTACACTACACTACACTACACTACACTACACTACACTACACCACACTACACCACCCCACACCACACCATACTACACTACACTACTCCACACCACACCACACCACACTACACCACACTACACCACACTACACTACACCACACTACACCACACTACACCACACTACACCACACCACACTACACCACACTACACCACACCACACTACACCATACCACACTACACCATACTACACTACACTACACCACACCACACCACACTACACTACACTACACTACACCACACTACACCACACTACACTACACCACACAACACCACACCACACACTACACCACCCCACACCAAACCACACCACACTACACCACACCACACTACACCACACCACACTACACCACACCACACCACACTACACCACACCACACTACACCACACCATCATAGCCACAACACTAATATCACCACACTATCATAGTTACATGGCACTGCTTTGATGTTGACGATGATAATGTTGATGATGATGATGGTGGTGTTGATGATGGTGTTAGTGCTGATAGGGTGATACTAATGATGATGATGTTGTTGATGATGATGCTGGTGTTGATGATGGTGATAGTGCTGATAGGGTGATACTAATGATGATGATGTTGATGATGGTGATGGTGGTGATAACAATGATGATGATGATGGTGATGTTGATGATAACGCTTTTGATGGTAATGGTGCTGTTGATGATGGTGGTGGTGATGCTGATAATGATAATGATTGTTTCTACTTTTTGGCACAAGGCCAACAAAACACCCAGTGTATTACTGGTACTTTATTGCACTGGGTAATTGCTGGCCTTGTGCCAAAAGTAAAAACAACTATTATCACTATCAGCATCACCACCACCATCATCAACAGCACCATTACCATCAAAATCGTTATCATCAACATCAAAGCAGATCATTATTGGCAGTATCGGTAGAGGGTCGGACGCCATGCTTTCCAGCACAGTTACCTCCCTTTACGATCTGAGTTCAAATCCCGCCGAGGTTAACTTTGCCTTTCATCCTTACGGGGTCGGTAAAATAAAGTACCAGTAATGTACTGGATAATTGCTGGCCTTGTGCCTAAAGTAGAAACAATTATTAATCAAAGATTATCATTATTATCATCATCAGATGCTGATAATGATAATAATTGTTTCTACTTTAGGCACAAGGCCAGCAAACTCACCAGTATATTACTGGTACTTTATTTTATCGACCGCGTAAGGATGAAAGGCAAAGTTAACCTCGGCGGGATTTGATAATAATGATGATGATAATGATGATGATGATGATAATGATGATGATAATGATGATGATGGTGATGACGGCGAAGATGATGATGATGATGATGATGATGATGATAATGATGATGATGGTGATGACGGCGAAGATGATGATGATGATGATGATGATGATGATGATGATGATGATGGTAGTAATGAGGAGGCGAAGGTTCTAAAGCCATCATTATTTACCATGGCAACCCCCATTCTCCACCTCACCCCGCACACCATTACCACAATGCATGCCTCGCAACATCCACATCAACGACATGAACATCAGGTAGCAGAAAGAGGTGCAGGTAGAGGGTGCTAGGAGGAGCAGTGAGGGTGGGGATGATAGGGTTTTTTGTGGTGGCATTGGAGGTAAGGTGGTGGCAGTGGTGTTAGGGGTGGCATTGGAGGTAAGGTGGTGGCAGTGGTGTTAGGGGTGGCATTGGAGGTAAGGTGGTGGCAGTGGTGTTAGGGGTAGCATTGGAGGTACGGTGGTGGTGGTGGTGCTAGGGGTGGCATTGGAGGTAAGGTGGTGGTGGTGGTGTTAGGTGTGGCATTGGAGGTAAGGTGGTGGTTATGGTGTTAGGTGTGGCATTGGAGGTAAGGTGGCGGCATTGGAGGTAAGGTGGTGGCGGTGGTGTTAGGGGTGGCATTGGAGGTAGGTGGCGGTGGTGGTGTTAGGGGTGCCTTTGGAGGTGAGGTGTGTGTGGTGGTGGTGTTAGGGGTGGCATTGGAGGTAAGGTGGTGGTGATGGTGTTAGGGGTGGCATAGGAGGTAAGGTGGTGGCATTGGAGGTAAGGTGGTGGTGGTGGTGTTAGGGGTGGCATTGGAGGTAAGGTGGTGGCATTGGAGGTAAGGTGGTGGCGGTGGTGTTAGGGGTGGCATTGGAGGTAGGTGGCGGTGGTGGTGTTAGGGGTGGCATTGGAGGTAGGTGGCGGTGGTGGTGTTAGGGGTGCCTTTGGAGGTGTGTGTGGTGGTGGTGTTAGGGGTGGCATTGAGGTAAGGTGGTGGAGGGGGTGTGGGGGTGGCTAGAAATGGTAGTGGTTAGTGGTGACAGTGGGGGAATGGTAATGGTGGTGTCAAGGGTGACATTGGACGTAAGGTGTGGTAGGAGTGTAACGGATGGTAGTGGAAGAACGGAAGTGGAGGTGTAAGTAGTGGTAAGGTGGGGGTGGTAGTGGTGGTGGCAGTAAAGGTAAGGTTAAGGTGGTGTCAGTGGTAGTAGTGGAGGTAAGTGGTGGTGGTGGCAGTGATTTTGGTGGTGATGTTGGTGGTAGTGGTAGTGGTGACATTTGCGGTGATGATGGTGGTGATGGTGGTGGTGATGGTAGTGGTGATGGTGGTGATGGTATTGGTGGTGATGTTGGTGGTGATGGTGGTGGTGGTGGTGATGTTGGTGGTGGTGATGTTGGTGGTGGTGATGGTAGTGGTGATGTTGGTGGTGATGGTAGTGGTGATGTTGGTGGTGATGTTGGTGGTGATGTTAGTTGTGATGTTGGTGGTGATGTTGGTCGTGATGTTAGTTGTGATGTTGGTGGTGATGTTAGTTGTGATGTTGGTGGTGATGTTGGTGGTGATGTTAGTTGTGATGTTGGTGGTGATGTTGGTGGTGATGTTAGTTGTGATGTTGGTGGTGATGATAGTGGTGATGTTAGTTGTGATGTTAGTTGTGATGTTGGTGGTGATGTTGGTGGTGATGTTAGTTGTGATGTTGGTGGTGATGTTAGTTGTAATGTAAGGTGGTGATGTTAGTTGTGATGTTGGTGGTGATGTTAGTTGTGATGTTGGTGGTGATGTTGGTGGTGATGTTGGTGGTGATGTTAGTTGTGATGTTGGTGGTGATGTTGGTGGTGATGTTGGTGGTGATGTTAGTTGTGATGTTGGTGGTGATGTTAGTGGTGATGTTGGTGGTGATATTGGTGATGTTAGTTGTGATGTTAGTAGTGATGTTGGTGGTGATGTTAGTAGTGATGTTAGTTGTGACGTTGGTGGTGATGTTAGTGGTGATGTTAGTTGTTATGTTGGTGGTGATGTTGGTGGTGATGTTAGTTGTGATGTTGGTGGTGATGTTGGTCGTGATGTTAGTTGTGATGTTGGTGGTGATGTTAGTTGTGATGTTGGTGGTGATGTTGGTGGTGAGGTTAGTTGTGATGTTGGTGGTGATGATAGTGGTGATGTTAGTTGTGATGTTAGTTGTGATGTTGGTGGTGATGTTGGTGGTGATGTTAGTTGTGATGTTGGTGGTGATGTTGGTGGTGATGTTAGTGGTGATGTTGGTGGTGATGCTGGTGGTGATGTTAGTGGTGATGTTGGTAGTGATGTTGGTGGTGATGTTGGTGGTGATGGTAGTGGTGATGTTAGTTGTGATGTTAGTTGTGATGTTGGTGGTGATGTTGGAGGTGATGGTAGTGGTGATGTTGGTGGTGATGTTGGTTGTGATGTTGGTGGTGATGTTAGTTGTGATGTTTGTGGTGATGGTGGTGGTGATGGTAGTGGTGATATTAGTTGTGATGTTAGTTGTGATGTTGGTGGTGATGTTAGTTGTGATGTTAGTGGTGATGTTGGTTGTGATGTTAGTTGTGTTGTTAGTTGTGATGTTGGTGGTGATGTTGGTGGTGATGTTAGTTGTGAGGTTGGTGGTCATGTTGGTGGTGATGTTGGTGGTGATGTTAGCTGTGATGTTAGTTGTGATGTTGGTGGTGATGTTAGTTGTGATGTTAGTTGTCTTGTTAGTTGTGATGTTAGTTGTGATGTTGGTGGTGATGTTGGTGGTGATGTTGGTGGTGATGTTGTTGGTGATGTTGGTGGTGATGTTAGTTGTGATGTTGGTGGTGATGATAGTTGTGATGTTGGTGATAATGTTAGTTGTGTTAGTTGTGATGTTGGTGGTGATGTTGGTGGTGATGTTGGTGGTGATGTTGGTGGTGATGTTAGTTGTCTTGTTAGTTGTGATGTTGGTTGTGATGTTAGTTGTGATGTTAGTTGTGATGTTAGTTGTGATGTTACTTGTGATGTTGGTGGTGATGTTGGTGGTGATGGTAGTGGTGATGTTAGTTGTGATGTTAGTTGTGATGTTGGTGGTGATGTTAGTTGTGATGTTGGTGGTGATGGTGGTGGTGATGGTAGTGGTGATGTTAGTTGTGATGTTAGTTGTGATGTTGGTGGTGATGTTAGTTGTGATGTTAGTGGTGATGATAGTTATGATGTTAGTGGTGATGTTGGTGATGATGTTGGTGGTGGTGGTAGTGGTGATGCTGGCGGTGATGTTGGTTGTGATGTTAGTTGTGATGTTAGTGGTGATGTTAGTGGTGATGTTGGTGGTGATGTTAGTTGTGATGTTAGTTGTGTTGTTAGTGGTGATGTTGGTGGTGATGTTGGTGGTGGTGGTAGTGGTGATGTTGGTGGTGATGTTGGTGGTGATGTTAGTTGTGATGTTGGTGGTGATGTTGGTGGTGATGTTGGTGGTGATGTTGGTGGTGATGTTGGTGGTGATGTTAGCTGTGATGTTAGTTGTGATGTTGGTGGTGATGTTAGTTGTGATGTTGGTGGTGACGTTGGTGGTGATGTTGGTGGTGATGTTAGCTGTGATGTTAGTTGTGATGTTGGTGGTGATGTTAGTTGTGATGTTAATTGTCTTGTTAGTTGTGATGTTAGTTGTGATGTTGGTGGTGATGTTGGTGGTGATGTTAGTGGTGATGTTGTTGGTGATGTTGGTGGTGATGTTAGTTGTGATGTTAGTTGTGATGTTGCTGGTGATGTTGGTGGTGATGTTAGTTGTGATGTTGGTGGTGATGATAGTTGTGATGTTGGTGTGATGATAGTTGTGATGTTGGTGGTGGTGTTAGTTGTGTTGTTAGTGGTGATGTTAGCTGTGATGTTAGTTGTGATGTTGGTGGTGATGTTGGTGGTGAAGTTAGTTGTCTTGTTAGTTGTGATGTAAGTTGTGCTGTTAGTGGTGATATTGGTGGTGATGTTAGTTGTGATGTTAGTTGTGATGTTGGTGGTGATGTTGGTGGTGATGTTGGTGGTGATGTTAGTTGTGATGTTAGTTGTGATGTTAGTTGTGATGTTAGTTGTGATGTTGGTGGTGATGTTGGTGGTGATGTTGGTGGTGATGTTGGTTGTGATGTTAGTTGTGATATTAGTGGTGATCTTTGTGGTGATGTTAGTTGTGATGTTAGTGGTGATGTTCGTGGTGATGTTGGTGGTGATGTTAGTTGTGATGTTGGTGGTGATGTTGGTGGTAATGGTAGTTGTGATGTTAGTTGTGATGTTGGTGGTGATGTTGGTGGTGATGTTAGTTGTGATGTTGGTGGTGATGTTGGTGGTAATGTTAGTTGTGATGTTAGTTGTGATGTTGGTGATGATGTTGGTGGTGATGTTAGTTGTGATTTTAGTTGTGATGTCGCTGGTGATGTTGGTGGTGATGTTAGTTGTGATGTTGGTGGTGATGATATTTGTGATGTTGGTGGTGATGTTAGTTGTGTTGTTAGTTGTGTAGTTAGTTTTGATGTTGGTGGTGATGTTGGGGGTGATGTTGGTGGTGATGTTGGTGGTGATGTTAGTTGTGATGTTGGTGGTGATGTTGGTGGTGATGTTAGTTGTGATGTTAGTTGTGATGTTGGTGGTGATGTTAGTTGTGTTGTTAGTTGTGTTGTTAGTTTTGATGTTGGTGGTTATGTTGGTGGTGATGTTGGTGGTGATGTTGGTGGTGATGTTAGTTGTGATGTTAGTGGTGATGTTGGTGGTGATGTTAGTTGTGTTGTTAGTTGTGTTGTTAGTTTTGATGTTGGTGGTGATGTTGGTGGTGATGTTGGTGGTGATGTTGGTGGTGATGTTAGTTGTGATGTTGGTGGTGATGTTAGTTGTGTTGTTAGTTGTGTTGTTGGTGGTGATGTTGGTGGTGATGTTGGTGGTGATGTTGGTGGTGACGTTAGTTGTGATGATAGTTGTGATGTTGGTGGTGATGTTAGTTGTGATGTTAGTTGTAATGTTGGTGGTGATGTTGGTGGTGTTGTTTGTGGTGATGTTGGTGGTGATGTTGGTGGTGATGTTAGTTGTCTTGTTAGTTGTGATGTAAGTTGTGCTGTTAGTTGTGATGTTGGTGGTGATGTTGGTGGTGATGGTAGTTGTGATGTTAGTGGTGATGTTGGTGGTGATGTTAGTTGTGTTGTTAGTTGTGTTGTTAGTTTTGATGTTGGTGGTGATGTTGGTGGTGATGTTGGTGATGTTGGTGGTGATGTTGTTGGTGATGTTGGTGGTGATGTTAGTTGTGATGTTGGTGGTGATGTTAGTTGTGTTGTTAGTTGTGTTGTTCGTGGTGATGTTGGTGGTGATGTTGGTGGTGACGTTAGTTGTGATGTTAGTTGTGATGTTGGTGGTGATGTTAGTTGTGATGTTAGTTGTAATGTTGGTGGTGATGTTGGTGGTGTTGTTTGTGGTGATGTTGGTGGTGATGTTGGTGGTGATGTTAGTTGTCTTGTTAGTTGTGATGTAAGTTGTGCTGTTAGTTGTGATGTTGGTGGTGATGTTGGTGGTGATGGTAGTGGTGATGTTGGTGGTGATGTTAGTTGTGTTGTTAGTTGTGATGTTGGTGGTGATGTTGGTGGTGATGGTAGTGGTGATGTTAGTTGTGATGTTAGTTGTGATCTTGGTGGTGATGTTGGTGGTGATGGTAGTGGTGATGTTGGTGGTGATGTTGGTTGTGACCTTGGTGGTGATGTTAGTTGTGATGTTGGTGGGGATGGTGGTGGTGATGGTAGTGGTGATGTTAGTTGTGATGTTAGTTGTGATGTTGGTGGTGATGTTAGTTGTGATGTTAGTGGTGATGTTAATTATGATGTTATTGGTGATGTTAATAGTGATGTTGGCGGTGCTGGTAGTGGTGATGATGGCGGTGATGTTGGTTGTGATGTTAGTGGTGATGTTAGTGGTGATCTTGGTGGTGATGTTAGTTGTGATGTTGGTGGTGATGTTGGTGGTAATGTTAGTTGTGATGTTAGTTGTGATGTTGGTGATGATGTTGGTGGTGATGTTAGTTGTGATGTTAGTTGTGATGTTGCTGGTGATGTTGGTGGTGAAGTTAGTTGTGATGTTGGTGGTGATGATAGTTGTGATGTTGGTGGTGATGTTAGTTGTGTTGTTAGTTGTGTAGTTAGTTTTGATGTTGGTGGTGATGTTGGGGGTGATGTTGGTGGTGATGTTGGTGGTGATGTTAGTTGTGATGTTGGTGGTGATGTTGGTGGTGATGTTGGTGGTGATGTTAGCTGTGATGTTAGTTGTGATGTTGGTGGTGACGTTGTTGGTGATGTTGGTGGTGATGTTAGCTCTGATGTTAGTTGTGATGTTGGTGGTGATGTTAGTTGTGATGTTAGTTGTCTTGTTAGTTGTGATGTTAGTTGTGATGTTGGTGGTGATGTTGGTGGTGATGTTAGTGGTGATGTTGTTGGTGATGTTGGTGATGATGTTAGTTGTTATGTTAGTTGTGATGTTGCTGGTGATGTTGGTGGTGATGTTAGTTGTGATGTTGGTGGTGATGATAGTTGTGATGTTGGTGGTGGTGTTAGTTGTGTTGTTAGTGGTGATGTTAGCTGTGATGTTAGTTGTGATGTTAGTTGTGATGTTGGTGGTGATGTTGGTGGTGATGTTAGTTGTCTTGTTAGATGTGATGTAAGTTGTGCTGTTAGTGGTGATGTTGGTGGTGATGTTAGTTGTGATGTTAGTTGTGATGTTGGTGGTGATGTTGGTGGTGATGTTGGTGGTGATGTTAGTTGTGATGTTAGTTGTGATGTTAGTTGTGATGTTAGTTGTGATGTTGGTGGTGATGTTGGTTGTGATGTTAGTTGTGATATTAGTGGTGATCTTTGTGGTGATGTTAGTGGTGATGTTCGTGGTGATGTTGGTGGTGATGTTAGTTGTGATGTTGGTGGTGATGTTGGTGGTAATGTTAGTTGTGATGTTAGTTGTGATGTTGGTGGTGATGTTGGTGGTGATGTTAGTTGTGATGTTGGTGGTGATGTTGGTGGTAATGTTAGTTGTGATGTTAGTTGTGATGTTGGTGATGATGTTGGTGGTGATGTTAGTTGTGATGTTAGTTGTGATGTTGCTGGTGATGTTAGTTGTGATGTTGGTGGTGATGATATTTGTGATGTTGGTGGTGATGTTAGTTGTGTTGTTAGTTGTGTAGTTAGTTTTGATGTTGGTGGTGATGTTGGGGGCGATGTTGGTGGTGATGTTGGTGGTGATGTTAGTTGTGATGTTGGTGGTGATGTTGGTGGTGATGTTAGTTGTGATGTTAGTTGTGATGTTGGTGGTGATGTTAGTTGTGTTGTTAGTTGTGTTGTTAGTTTTGATGTTGGTGGTTATGTTGGTGGTGATGTTGGTGGTGATGTTGGTGGTGATGTTAGTTGTGATGTTAGTGGTGATGTTGGTGGTGATGTTAGTTGTGTTGTTAGTTGTGTTGTTAGTTTTGATGTTGGTGGTGATGTTGATGGTGATGTTGGTGGTGATGTTGGTGGTGATGTTAGTTGTGATGTTGGTGGTGATGTTAGTTGTGTTGTTAGTTGTGTTGTTGGTGGTGATGTTGGTGGTGATGTTGGAGGTGATGTTGGTGGTGACATTAGTTGTGATGATAGTTGTGATGTTGGTGGTGATGTTAGTTGTGATGTTAGTTGTAATGTTGGTGGTGATGTTGGTGGTGTTGTTTGTGGTGATGTTGGTGGTGATGTTGGTGGTGATGTTAGTTGTCTTGTTAGTTGTGATGTAAGTTGTGATGTTAGTTGTGATGTTGGTGGTGATGTTGGTGGTGATGGTAGTGGTGATGTTGGTGGTGATGTTGGTTGTGATGTTGGTGGTGATGTTAGTTATGATGTTGGTGGTGATGGTGGTGGTGATGGTAATGGTGATGTTAGTTGTGATGTTAGTTGTGATGTTGGTGGTGATGTTAGTTGTGATGTTAGTGGTGATGTTGGTTGTGATGTTAGTTGTGTTGTTAGTTGTGATGTTGGTGGTGATGTTGGTGGTGATGGTAGTGGTGATGTTAGTTGTGATGTTAGTTGTGATCTTGGAGGTGATGTTGGTGGTGATGGTAGTGGTGATGTTGGTGGTGATGTTAGTTGTGATGTTAGTGGTGATGTTAGTTATGATGTTAGTGGTGATGTTAGTGGTGATGATGGTGGTGGTGGTAGTGGTGATGATGGCGGTGATGTTGGTTGTGATGCTAGTTGTGATGTTAGTGGTGATGTTAGTTGTGATGTTGGTGGTGATGTTAGTTGTGATGTTAGTTGTGTTGTTAGTGGTGATGTTGGTGGTGATGTTGGTGGTGATGTTGGTGGTGATGTTAGTTGTGATGTTGGTGGTGATGTTGGTGGTGATGTTGGTTGTGATGTTAGCGGTGATGTTAGTTGTGATGTTGGTGGTGATGTTAGTTGTGATGTTAGTTGTCTTGTTAGTTGTGATGTTAGTTGTGATGTTGGTGGTGATGTTGGTGGTGATGTTAGTGGTGATGTTGTTGGTGATGTTGGTGGTGATGTTAGTTGTGATGTTAGTTGTGATATTGCTGGTGATGTTGGTGGTGATGTTAGTTGTGATGTTGGTGGTGATGATAGTTGTGATGTTGGTGGTGATGTTAGTTGAATTGTTAGTGGTGATGTTAGCTGTGGTGTTAGTTGTGATGTTAGTTGTGATGTTGGTGGTGATGTTGGTGGTGATGGTAGTGATGATGTTAGTTGTGATGTTAGTTGTGATGTTGGTGGTGATGTTAGTTGTGATGTTAGTGGTGATGTTGGTTGTGATGTTAGTTGTGTTGTTAGTTGTGATGTTGGTGGTGATTTTGGTGGTGATGGTAGTGGTGATGTTAGTTGTGATGTTAGTTGTGATGTTGGTCGTGATGTTGGTGGTGATGGTAGTGGTGATGTTCGTGGTGATGTTGGTTGTGATGTTGGTGGTGATGTTGGTGGTAATGTAAGTTGTGATGTTAGTTGTGATGTTGGTGATGATGTTGGTGGTGATGTTAGTTGTGATGTTAGTTGTGATGTTGCTGGTGATGTTGGTGGTGATGATAGTTGTGATGTTGGTGCTGATGGTAGTTGTGATGTTGGTGGTGATGTTAGTTGTGTTGTTAGTTGTGTAGTTAGTTTTGATGTTGGTGGTGATGTTGGGGGTGATGTTGGTGGTGATGTTGGTGGTGATGTTAGTTGTGATGTTGGTGGTGATATTGGTGGTGATGTTAGTTGTGATGTTAGTTGTAATGTTGGTGGTGATGTTAGTTGTGTTGTTATTTGTGTTGTTAGTTTTGATGTTGGTGGTTATGTTGGTGGTGATGTTGGTGGTGATGTTGGTGGTGATGTTAGTTGTGATGTTAGTGGTGATGTTGGTGGTGATGTTAGTTGTGTTGTTAGTTGTGTTGTTAGTTTTGATGTTCGTCGTGATGTTGGTGGTGATGTTGGTGGTTATGTTGGTGGTGATGTTAGTTGTGATGTTGGTGGTGATGTTAGTTGTGTTGTTAGTTGTGTTGTTAGTTTTGATGTTGGTGGTGATGTTGGTGGTGATGTTGGTGGTTATGTTGGTGGTGATGTTAGTTGTGATGTTGGTGGTGATGTTAGTTGTGTTGTTAGTTGTGTTGTTGCTGGTGATGTTTGTGGTGATGTTGGTGGTGATGTTGGTGGTGATGTTAGTTTTCTTGTTAGTTGTGATGTAAGTTGTGCTGTTAGTTGTGATGTTGGTGGTGATGTTGGTGGTGATGGTAGTGGTGATGTTGGTGGTGATGTTGGTTGTGATGTTGGTGGTGATGTTAGTTGTGATGTTGGTGGTGATGGTGGTGGTGGTGATGGTAATGGTGATGTTAGTTGTGATGTTAGTTGTGATGTTGGTGGTGATGTTAGTTGTGATGTTAGTGGTGATGTTGGTTGTGATGTTAGTTGTGTTGTTAGTTGTGATGTTGGTGGTGATGTGGGTGGTGATGGTAGTGGTGATGTTAGTTGTGATGTTAGTTGTAATCTTGGTGGTGATGTTGGTGGTGATGGTAGTGGTGATGTTGGTGGTGATGTTGGTTGTGATCTTGGTGGTGATGTTAGTTGTGATGTTGGTGGTGATGGTGGTGGTGATGGTAGTGGTGATGTTAGTTGTGATGTTAGTTGTGATGTCGGTGGTGATGTTAGTTGTGATGTTAGTGGTGATGTTAGTTATGATGTTAGTGGTTATGTTAGTGGTGATGTTGGTGGTGGTGGTAGTGGTGATGATGGCGGTGATGTTGGTTGTGATGTTAGTTGTGATGTTAGTGGTGATGTTAGTGGTGATGTTGGTGGTGAAGTTAGTTGTGATGTTAGTTGTGTTGTTAGTGGTGATGTTGGTGGTGATGTTGGTGGTGGTGGTAGTGGTGATGTTGGTGGTGATGTTGGTGGTGATGTTAGTTGTGATGTTGGTGGTGATGTTGGTGGTGATGTTGGTGGTGATGTTAGCTGTGGTGTTAGTTGTGATGTTGGTGGTGATGTTAGTTGTGATGTTAGTTGTCTTGTTAGTTGTGATGTTAGTTGTGATGTTGGTGGTGATGTTGGTGGTGATGTTAGTGGTGATGTTGTTGGTGATGTTGGTGGTGATGTTAGTTGTGATGTTGGTGGTGATGATAGTTGTGATGTTGGTGGTGATGTTAGTTGGGTTGTTAGTGTTGATGTTAGCTGTGATGTTAGTTGTGATGTTAGTTGTGATGTTGGTAGTGATGTTGGTGGTGATGGTAGTGGTGATGTTAGTTGTGATGTTAGTTGTGATGTTGGTGGTGATGTTAGTTGTGATGTTAGTGGTGATGTTGGTTGTGATGTTACTTGTGTTGTTAGTTGTGATGTTGGTGGTGATGTTGGTGGTGATGGTAGTGGTGATGTTAGTTGTGATGTTAGTTGTGATGTTGGTGGTGATGTTGGTGGTGATGGTAGTGGTGATGTTGGTGGTGATGTTGGTTGTGATGTTAGTTGTGATGTTAGTTGTGATGTTGCTGGTGATGTTGGTGGTGATGTTAGTTGTGATGTTGGTGGTGATTATAGTTGTGATGTTGGTGGTGATGTTAGTTGTGTTGTTAGTGGTGATGTTAGCTGTGATGTTAGTTGTGATGTTAGTTGTGATGTTGGTGGTGATGTTGGTGGTGATGTTGGTGGTGATGTTGGTGTTGATGTTGGTGGTGATGTTAGTTGTCTTGTTAGTTGTGATGTAAGTTGTGCTGTTAGTGGTGATGTTGGTGGTGATGTTAGTTGTGATGTTAGTTGTGATGTAAGTTGTGCTGTTAGTGGTGATGTTGGTGGTGATGTTAGCTGTGATGTTAGTTGTGATGTTGGTGGTGATGTTAGTTGTGATGTTAGTTTTCTTGTTAGTTGTGATGTTAGTTGTGATGTTGGTGGTGATGTTGGTGGTGATGTTGGTGGTGATGTTGGTGTTGATGTTGGTGGTGATGTTAGTTGTCTTGTTAGTTGTGATGTATGTTGTGCTGTTAGTGGTGATGTTGGCGGTGATGTTAGTTGTGATGTTAGTTGTGATGTAAGTTGTGCTGTTAGTGGTGATGTTGGTGGTGATGTTAGTTGTGATGTTAGTTGTGATGTTGGTGGTGATGTTGGTGGTGATGTTGGTGGTGATGTTAGTTGTGATATTGGTGGTGATGTTGGTTGTGATGTTAGTTGTGATGTTAGTTGTGATGTTAGTTGTGATGTTAGTTGTGATGTTGATGGTGATGTTGGTGGTGATGTTGGTGGTGATGTTGGTTGTGATGTTAGTCGTGATATTAGTGGTGATCTTGGTGGTGATGTTAGTTGTGATGTTAGTGGTGATGTTCGTGGTGATGTTGGTGGTGATGTTAGTTGTGATGTTGGTGGTGATGTTGGTGGTAATGTTAGTTGTGATGTTAGTTGTGATGTTGATGGTGATGTTGGTGGCGATGTTAGTTGTGATGTTAGTTGTGATGTTGCTGGTGATGTTGGTGGTGATGTTAGTTGTGATGTTGGTGGTGATGATATTTGTGATGTTGGTGGTGATGTTAGTTGTGTTGTTAGTTGTGTAGTTAGTTTTGATGTTGGTGGTGATGTTGGGGGCGATGTTGGTGGTGATGTTGGTGGTGATGTTAGTTGTGATGTTGGTGGTGATGTTGGTGGTGATGTTAGTTGTGATGTTAGTTGTGATGTTGGTGGTGATGTTAGTTGTGTTGTTAGTTGTGTTGTTAGTTTTGATGTTGGTGGTTATGTTGATGGTGATGTTGGTGGTGATGTTGGTGGTGATGTTAGTTGTGATGTTAGTGGTGATGTTGGTGGTGATGTTAGTTGTGTTGTTAGTTGTGTTGTTAGTTTTGATGTTGGTGGTGATGTTGATGGTGATGTTGGTGGTGATGTTGGTGGTGATGTTGGTGGTGATGTTAGTTGTGATGTTGGTGGTGATGTTAGTTGTGTTGTTAGTTGTGTTGTTGGTGGTGATGTTGGTGGTGATGTTGGAGGTGATGTTGGTGGTGACGTTAGTTGTGATGATAGTTGTGATGTTGGTGGTGATGTTAGTTGTGATGTTAGTTGTAATGTTGGTGGTGATGTTGGTGGTGTTGTTTGTGGTGATGTTGGTGGTGATGTTGGTGGTGATGTTAGTTGTCTTGTTAGTTGTGATGTAAGTTGTGCTGTTAGTTCTGATGTTGGTGGTGATGTTGGTGGTGATGGTAGTGGTGATGTTGGTTGTGATGTTGGTGGTGATGTTAGTTATGATGTTGGTGGTGATGGTGGTGGTGATGGTGATGGTGATGTTAGTTGTGATGTTAGTTGTGATGTTGGTGGTGATGTTAGTTGTGATGTTAGTGGTGATGTTGGTTGTGATGTTAGTTGTGTTATTAGTTGTGATGTTGGTGGTGATGTTGGTGGTGATGGTAGTGGTGATGTTAGTTGTGATGTTAGTTGTGATCTTGGAGGTGATGTTGGTGGTGATGGTAGTGGTGATGTTGGTGGTGAAGTTAGTTGTGATGTTAGTGGTGATGTTAGTTATGATGTTAGTGGTGATGTTAGTGGTGATGATGGTGGTGGTGGTAGTGGTGATGATGGCGGTGATGTTGGTTGTGATGCTAGTTGTGATGTTAGTGGTGATGTTAGTTGTGATGTTGGTGGTGATGTTAGTTGTGATGTTAGTTGTGTTGTTAGTGGTGATGTTGGTGGTGATGTTGGTGGTGATGTTGGTGGTGATGTTAGTTGTGATGTTGGTGGTGATGTTGGTTGTGATGTTAGCGGTGATGTTAGTTGTGATGTTGGTGGTGATGTTAGTTGTGATGTTAGTTGTCTTGTTAGTTGTGATGTTAGTTGTGATGTTGGTGGTGATGTTGGTGGTGATGTTAGTGGTGATGTTGTTGGTGATGTTGGTGGTGATGTTAGTTGTGATGTTAGTTGTGATATTGCTGGTGATGTTGGTGGTGATGTTAGTTGTGATGTTGGTGGTGATGATAGTTGTGATGTTGGTGGTGATGTTAGTTGAATTGTTAGTGGTGATGTTAGCTGTGGTGTTAGTTGTGATGTTAGTTGTGATGTTGGTGGTGATGTTGGTGGTGATGGTAGTGATGATGTTAGTTGTGATGTTAGTTGTGATGTTGGTGGTGATGTTAGTTGTGATGTTAGTGGTGATGTTGGTTGTGATGTTAGTTGTGTTGTTAGTTGTGATGTTGGTGGTGATTTTGGTGGTGATGGTAGTGGTGATGTTAGTTGTGATGTTAGTTGTGATGTTGGTCGTGATGTTGGTGGTGATGGTAGTGGTTATGTTCGTGGTGATGTTGGTTGTGATGTTGGTGGTGATGTTGGTGGTAATGTAAGTTGTGATGTTAGTTGTGATGTTGGTGATGATGTTGGTGGTGATGTTAGTTGTGATGTTAGTTGTGATGTTGCTGGTGATGTTGGTGGTGATGTTAGTTGTGATGTTGGTGCTGATGGTTGTTGTGATGTTGGTGGTGATGTTAGTTGTGTTGTTAGTTGTGTAGTTAGTTTTGATGTTGGTGGTGATGTTGGGGGTGATGTTGGTGGTGTTGTTAGTTGTGTAGTTAGTTTTGATGTTGGTGGTGATGTTGGGGGTGATGTTGGTGGTGATGTTGGTGGTGATGTTAGTTGTGATGTTGGTGGTGATGTTGGTGGTGATGTTGGTGGTGATGTTAGCTGTGATGTTAGTTGTGATGTTGGTGGTGACGTTGTTGGTGATGTTGGTGGTGATGTTAGCTCTGATGTTAGTTGTGATGTTGGTGGTGATGTTAGTTGTGATGTTAGTTGTCTTGTTAGTTGTGATGTTAGTTGTGATGTTGGTGGTGATGTTGGTGGTGATGTTAGTGGTGATGTTGTTGGTGATGTTGGTGATGATGTTAGTTGTTATGTTAGTTGTGATGTTGCTGGTGATGTTGGTGGTGATGTTAGTTGTGATGTTGGTGGTGATGATAGTTGTGATGTTGGTGGTGGTGTTAGTTGTGTTGTTAGTGGTGATGTTAGCTGTGATGTTAGTTGTGATGTTAGTTGTGATGTTGGTGGTGATGTTGGTGGTGATGTTAGTTGTCTTGTTAGATGTGATGTAAGTTGTGCTGTTAGTGGTGATGTTGGTGGTGATGTTAGTTGTGATGTTAGTTGTGATGTTGGTGGTGATGTTGGTGGTGATGTTGGTGGTGATGTTAGTTGTGATGTTAGTTGTGATGTTAGTTGTGATGTTAGTTGTGATGTTGGTGGTGATGTTGGTTGTGATGTTAGTTGTGATATTAGTGGTGATCTTTGTGGTGATGTTAGTGGTGATGTTCGTGGTGATGTTGGTGGTGATGTTAGTTGTGATGTTGGTGGTGATGTTGGTGGTAATGTTAGTTGTGATGTTAGTTGTGATGTTGGTGGTGATGTTGGTGGTGATGTTAGTTGTGATGTTGGTGGTGATGTTGGTGGTAATGTTAGTTGTGATGTTAGTTGTGATGTTGGTGATGATGTTGGTGGTGATGTTAGTTGTGATGTTAGTTGTGATGTTGCTGGTGATGTTAGTTGTGATGTTGGTGGTGATGATATTTGTGATGTTGGTGGTGATGTTAGTTGTGTTGTTAGTTGTGTAGTTAGTTTTGATGTTGGTGGTGATGTTGGGGGCGATGTTGGTGGTGATGTTGGTGGTGATGTTAGTTGTGATGTTGGTGGTGATGTTGGTGGTGATGTTAGTTGTGATGTTAGTTGTGATGTTGGTGGTGATGTTAGTTGTGTTGTTAGTTGTGTTGTTAGTTTTGATGTTGGTGGTTATGTTGGTGGTGATGTTGGTGGTGATGTTGGTGGTGATGTTAGTTGTGATGTTAGTGGTGATGTTGGTGGTGATGTTAGTTGTGTTGTTAGTTGTGTTGTTAGTTTTGATGTTGGTGGTGATGTTGATGGTGATGTTGGTGGTGATGTTGGTGGTGATGTTAGTTGTGATGTTGGTGGTGATGTTAGTTGTGTTGTTAGTTGTGTTGTTGGTGGTGATGTTGGTGGTGATGTTGGAGGTGATGTTGGTGGTGACATTAGTTGTGATGATAGTTGTGATGTTGGTGGTGATGTTAGTTGTGATGTTAGTTGTAATGTTGGTGGTGATGTTGGTGGTGTTGTTTGTGGTGATGTTGGTGGTGATGTTGGTGGTGATGTTAGTTGTCTTGTTAGTTGTGATGTAAGTTGTGATGTTAGTTGTGATGTTGGTGGTGATGTTGGTGGTGATGGTAGTGGTGATGTTGGTGGTGATGTTGGTTGTGATGTTGGTGGTGATGTTAGTTATGATGTTGGTGGTGATGGTGGTGGTGATGGTAATGGTGATGTTAGTTGTGATGTTAGTTGTGATGTTGGTGGTGATGTTAGTTGTGATGTTAGTGGTGATGTTGGTTGTGATGTTAGTTGTGTTGTTAGTTGTGATGTTGGTGGTGATGTTGGTGGTGATGGTAGTGGTGATGTTAGTTGTGATGTTAGTTGTGATCTTGGAGGTGATGTTGGTGGTGATGGTAGTGGTGATGTTGGTGGTGATGTTAGTTGTGATGTTAGTGGTGATGTTAGTTATGATGTTAGTGGTGATGTTAGTGGTGATGATGGTGGTGGTGGTAGTGGTGATGATGGCGGTGATGTTGGTTGTGATGCTAGTTGTGATGTTAGTGGTGATGTTAGTTGTGATGTTGGTGGTGATGTTAGTTGTGATGTTAGTTGTGTTGTTAGTGGTGATGTTGGTGGTGATGTTGGTGGTGATGTTGGTGGTGATGTTAGTTGTGATGTTGGTGGTGATGTTGGTGGTGATGTTGGTTGTGATGTTAGCGGTGATGTTAGTTGTGATGTTGGTGGTGATGTTAGTTGTGATGTTAGTTGTCTTGTTAGTTGTGATGTTAGTTGTGATGTTGGTGGTGATGTTGGTGGTGATGTTAGTGGTGATGTTGTTGGTGATGTTGGTGGTGATGTTAGTTGTGATGTTAGTTGTGATATTGCTGGTGATGTTGGTGGTGATGTTAGTTGTGATGTTGGTGGTGATGATAGTTGTGATGTTGGTGGTGATGTTAGTTGAATTGTTAGTGGTGATGTTAGCTGTGGTGTTAGTTGTGATGTTAGTTGTGATGTTGGTGGTGATGTTGGTGGTGATGGTAGTGATGATGTTAGTTGTGATGTTAGTTGTGATGTTGGTGGTGATGTTAGTTGTGATGTTAGTGGTGATGTTGGTTGTGATGTTAGTTGTGTTGTTAGTTGTGATGTTGGTGGTGATTTTGGTGGTGATGGTAGTGGTGATGTTAGTTGTGATGTTAGTTGTGATGTTGGTCGTGATGTTGGTGGTGATGGTAGTGGTGATGTTCGTGGTGATGTTGGTTGTGATGTTGGTGGTGATGTTGGTGGTAATGTAAGTTGTGATGTTAGTTGTGATGTTGGTGATGATGTTGGTGGTGATGTTAGTTGTGATGTTAGTTGTGATGTTGCTGGTGATGTTGGTGGTGATGATAGTTGTGATGTTGGTGCTGATGGTAGTTGTGATGTTGGTGGTGATGTTAGTTGTGTTGTTAGTTGTGTAGTTAGTTTTGATGTTGGTGGTGATGTTGGGGGTGATGTTGGTGGTGATGTTGGTGGTGATGTTAGTTGTGATGTTGGTGGTGATATTGGTGGTGATGTTAGTTGTGATGTTAGTTGTAATGTTGGTGGTGATGTTAGTTGTGTTGTTATTTGTGTTGTTAGTTTTGATGTTGGTGGTTATGTTGGTGGTGATGTTGGTGGTGATGTTGGTGGTGATGTTAGTTGTGATGTTAGTGGTGATGTTGGTGGTGATGTTAGTTGTGTTGTTAGTTGTGTTGTTAGTTTTGATGTTCGTCGTGATGTTGGTGGTGATGTTGGTGGTTATGTTGGTGGTGATGTTAGTTGTGATGTTGGTGGTGATGTTAGTTGTGTTGTTAGTTGTGTTGTTAGTTTTGATGTTGGTGGTGATGTTGGTGGTGATGTTGGTGGTTATGTTGGTGGTGATGTTAGTTGTGATGTTGGTGGTGATGTTAGTTGTGTTGTTAGTTGTGTTGTTGCTGGTGATGTTTGTGGTGATGTTGGTGGTGATGTTGGTGGTGATGTTAGTTTTCTTGTTAGTTGTGATGTAAGTTGTGCTGTTAGTTGTGATGTTGGTGGTGATGTTGGTGGTGATGGTAGTGGTGATGTTGGTGGTGATGTTGGTTGTGATGTTGGTGGTGATGTTAGTTGTGATGTTGGTGGTGATGGTGGTGGTGGTGATGGTAATGGTGATGTTAGTTGTGATGTTAGTTGTGATGTTGGTGGTGATGTTAGTTGTGATGTTAGTGGTGATGTTGGTTGTGATGTTAGTTGTGTTGTTAGTTGTGATGTTGGTGGTGATGTGGGTGGTGATGGTAGTGGTGATGTTAGTTGTGATGTTAGTTGTAATCTTGGTGGTGATGTTGGTGGTGATGGTAGTGGTGATGTTGGTGGTGATGTTGGTTGTGATCTTGGTGGTGATGTTAGTTGTGATGTTGGTGGTGATGGTGGTGGTGATGGTAGTGGTGATGTTGGTGGTAATGTAAGTTGTGATGTTAGTTGTGATGTTGGTGATGATGTTGGTGGTGATGTTAGTTGTGATGTTAGTTGTGATGTTGCTGGTGATGTTGGTGGTGATGATAGTTGTGATGTTGGTGCTGATGGTAGTTGTGATGTTGGTGGTGATGTTAGTTGTGTTGTTAGTTGTGTAGTTAGTTTTGATGTTGGTGGTGATGTTGGGGGTGATGTTGGTGGTGATGTTGGTGGTGATGTTAGTTGTGATGTTGGTGGTGATATTGGTGGTGATGTTAGTTGTGATGTTAGTTGTAATGTTGGTGGTGATGTTAGTTGTGTTGTTATTTGTGTTGTTAGTTTTGATGTTGGTGGTTATGTTGGTGGTGATGTTGGTGGTGATGTTGGTGGTGATGTTAGTTGTGATGTTAGTGGTGATGTTGGTGGTGATGTTAGTTGTGTTGTTAGTTGTGTTGTTAGTTTTGATGTTCGTCGTGATGTTGGTGGTGATGTTGGTGGTTATGTTGGTGGTGATGTTAGTTGTGATGTTGGTGGTGATGTTAGTTGTGTTGTTAGTTGTGTTGTTAGTTTTGATGTTGGTGGTGATGTTGGTGGTGATGTTGGTGGTTATGTTGGTGGTGATGTTAGTTGTGATGTTGGTGGTGATGTTAGTTGTGTTGTTAGTTGTGTTGTTGCTGGTGATGTTTGTGGTGATGTTGGTGGTGATGTTGGTGGTGATGTTAGTTTTCTTGTTAGTTGTGATGTAAGTTGTGCTGTTAGTTGTGATGTTGGTGGTGATGTTGGTGGTGATGGTAGTGGTGATGTTGGTGGTGATGTTGGTTGTGATGTTGGTGGTGATGTTAGTTGTGATGTTGGTGGTGATGGTGGTGGTGGTGATGGTAATGGTGATGTTAGTTGTGATGTTAGTTGTGATGTTGGTGGTGATGTTAGTTGTGATGTTAGTGGTGATGTTGGTTGTGATGTTAGTTGTGTTGTTAGTTGTGATGTTGGTGGTGATGTGGGTGGTGATGGTAGTGGTGATGTTAGTTGTGATGTTAGTTGTAATCTTGGTGGTGATGTTGGTGGTGATGGTAGTGGTGATGTTGGTGGTGATGTTGGTTGTGATCTTGGTGGTGATGTTAGTTGTGATGTTGGTGGTGATGGTGGTGGTGATGGTAGTGGTGATGTTAGTTGTGATGTTAGTTGTGATGTCGGTGGTGATGTTAGTTGTGATGTTAGTGGTGATGTTAGTTATGATGTTAGTGGTTATGTTAGTGGTGATGTTGGTGGTGGTGGTAGTGGTGATGATGGCGGTGATGTTGGTTGTGATGTTAGTTGTGATGTTAGTGGTGATGTTAGTGGTGATGTTTGTGGTGAAGTTAGTTGTGATGTTAGTTGTGTTGTTAGTGGTGATGTTGGTGGTGATGTTGGTGGTGGTGGTAGTGGTGATGTTGGTGGTGATGTTGGTGGTGATGTTAGTTGTGATGTTGGTGGTGATGTTGGTGGTGATGTTGGTGGTGATGTTAGCTGTGGTGTTAGTTGTGATGTTGGTGGTGATGTTAGTTGTGATGTTAGTTGTCTTGTTAGTTGTGATGTTAGTTGTGATGTTGGTGGTGATGTTGGTGGTGATGTTAGTGGTGATGTTGTTGGTGATGTTGGTGGTGATGTTAGTTGTGATGTTGGTGGTGATGATAGTTGTGATGTTGGTGGTGATGTTAGTTGGGTTGTTAGTGTTGATGTTAGCTGTGATGTTAGTTGTGATGTTAGTTGTGATGTTGGTAGTGATGTTGGTGGTGATGGTAGTGGTGATGTTAGTTGTGATGTTAGTTGTGATGTTGGTGGTGATGTTAGTTGTGATGTTAGTGGTGATGTTGGTTGTGATGTTACTTGTGTTGTTAGTTGTGATGTTGGTGGTGATGTTGGTGGTGATGGTAGTGGTGATGTTAGTTGTGATGTTAGTTGTGATGTTGGTGGTGATGTTGGTGGTGATGGTAGTGGTGATGTTGGTGGTGATGTTGGTTGTGATGTTAGTTGTGATGTTAGTTGTGATGTTGCTGGTGATGTTGGTGGTGATGTTAGTTGTGATGTTGGTGGTGATTATAGTTGTGATGTTGGTGGTGATGTTAGTTGTGTTGTTAGTGGTGATGTTAGCTGTGATGTTAGTTGTGATGTTAGTTGTGATGTTGGTGGTGATGTTGGTGGTGATGTTGGTGGTGATGTTGGTGTTGATGTTGGTGGTGATGTTAGTTGTCTTGTTAGTTGTGATGTAAGTTGTGCTGTTAGTGGTGATGTTGGTGGTGATGTTAGTTGTGATGTTAGTTGTGATGTAAGTTGTGCTGTTAGTGGTGATGTTGGTGGTGATGTTAGCTGTGATGTTAGTTGTGATGTTGGTGGTGATGTTAGTTGTGATGTTAGTTTTCTTGTTAGTTGTGATGTTAGTTGTGATGTTGGTGGTGATGTTGGTGGTGATGTTGGTGGTGATGTTGGTGTTGATGTTGGTGGTGATGTTAGTTGTCTTGTTAGTTGTGATGTATGTTGTGCTGTTAGTGGTGATGTTGGCGGTGATGTTAGTTGTGATGTTAGTTGTGATGTAAGTTGTGCTGTTAGTGGTGATGTTGGTGGTGATGTTAGTTGTGATGTTAGTTGTGATGTTGGTGGTGATGTTGGTGGTGATGTTGGTGGTGATGTTAGTTGTGATATTGGTGGTGATGTTGGTTGTGATGTTAGTTGTGATGTTAGTTGTGATGTTAGTTGTGATGTTAGTTGTGATGTTGATGGTGATGTTGGTGGTGATGTTGGTGGTGATGTTGGTTGTGATGTTAGTCGTGATATTAGTGGTGATCTTGGTGGTGATGTTAGTTGTGATGTTAGTGGTGATGTTCGTGGTGATGTTGGTGGTGATGTTAGTTGTGATGTTGGTGGTGATGTTGGTGGTAATGTTAGTTGTGATGTTAGTTGTGATGTTGATGGTGATGTTGGTGGCGATGTTAGTTGTGATGTTAGTTGTGATGTTGCTGGTGATGTTGGTGGTGATGTTAGTTGTGATGTTGGTGGTGATGATATTTGTGATGTTGGTGGTGATGTTAGTTGTGTTGTTAGTTGTGTAGTTAGTTTTGATGTTGGTGGTGATGTTGGGGGCGATGTTGGTGGTGATGTTGGTGGTGATGTTAGTTGTGATGTTGGTGGTGATGTTGGTGGTGATGTTAGTTGTGATGTTAGTTGTGATGTTGGTGGTGATGTTAGTTGTGTTGTTAGTTGTGTTGTTAGTTTTGATGTTGGTGGTTATGTTGATGGTGATGTTGGTGGTGATGTTGGTGGTGATGTTAGTTGTGATGTTAGTGGTGATGTTGGTGGTGATGTTAGTTGTGTTGTTAGTTGTGTTGTTAGTTTTGATGTTGGTGGTGATGTTGATGGTGATGTTGGTGGTGATGTTGGTGGTGATGTTGGTGGTGATGTTAGTTGTGATGTTGGTGGTGATGTTAGTTGTGTTGTTAGTTGTGTTGTTGGTGGTGATGTTGGTGGTGATGTTGGAGGTGATGTTGGTGGTGACGTTAGTTGTGATGATAGTTGTGATGTTGGTGGTGATGTTAGTTGTGATGTTAGTTGTAATGTTGGTGGTGATGTTGGTGGTGTTGTTTGTGGTGATGTTGGTGGTGATGTTGGTGGTGATGTTAGTTGTCTTGTTAGTTGTGATGTAAGTTGTGCTGTTAGTTGTGATGTTGGTGGTGATGTTGGTGGTGATGGTAGTGGTGATGTTGGTTGTGATGTTGGTGGTGATGTTAGTTATGATGTTGGTGGTGATGGTGGTGGTGATGGTGATGGTGATGTTAGTTGTGATGTTAGTTGTGATGTTGGTGGTGATGTTAGTTGTGATGTTAGTGGTGATGTTGGTTGTGATGTTAGTTGTGTTATTAGTTGTGATGTTGGTGGTGATGTTGGTGGTGATGGTAGTGGTGATGTTAGTTGTGATGTTAGTTGTGATCTTGGAGGTGATGTTGGTGGTGATGGTAGTGGTGATGTTGGTGGTGAAGTTAGTTGTGATGTTAGTGGTGATGTTAGTTATGATGTTAGTGGTGATGTTAGTGGTGATGATGGTGGTGGTGGTAGTGGTGATGATGGCGGTGATGTTGGTTGTGATGCTAGTTGTGATGTTAGTGGTGATGTTAGTTGTGATGTTGGTGGTGATGTTAGTTGTGATGTTAGTTGTGTTGTTAGTGGTGATGTTGGTGGTGATGTTGGTGGTGATGTTGGTGGTGATGTTAGTTGTGATGTTGGTGGTGATGTTGGTTGTGATGTTAGCGGTGATGTTAGTTGTGATGTTGGTGGTGATGTTAGTTGTGATGTTAGTTGTCTTGTTAGTTGTGATGTTAGTTGTGATGTTGGTGGTGATGTTGGTGGTGATGTTAGTGGTGATGTTGTTGGTGATGTTGGTGGTGATGTTAGTTGTGATGTTAGTTGTGATATTGCTGGTGATGTTGGTGGTGATGTTAGTTGTGATGTTGGTGGTGATGATAGTTGTGATGTTGGTGGTGATGTTAGTTGAATTGTTAGTGGTGATGTTAGCTGTGGTGTTAGTTGTGATGTTAGTTGTGATGTTGGTGGTGATGTTGGTGGTGATGGTAGTGATGATGTTAGTTGTGATGTTAGTTGTGATGTTGGTGGTGATGTTAGTTGTGATGTTAGTGGTGATGTTGGTTGTGATGTTAGTTGTGTTGTTAGTTGTGATGTTGGTGGTGATTTTGGTGGTGATGGTAGTGGTGATGTTAGTTGTGATGTTAGTTGTGATGTTGGTCGTGATGTTGGTGGTGATGGTAGTGGTTATGTTCGTGGTGATGTTGGTTGTGATGTTGGTGGTGATGTTGGTGGTAATGTAAGTTGTGATGTTAGTTGTGATGTTGGTGATGATGTTGGTGGTGATGTTAGTTGTGATGTTAGTTGTGATGTTGCTGGTGATGTTGGTGGTGATGTTAGTTGTGATGTTGGTGCTGATGGTAGTTGTGATGTTGGTGGTGATGTTAGTTGTGTTGTTAGTTGTGTAGTTAGTTTTGATGTTGGTGGTGATGTTGGGGGTGATGTTGGTGGTGATGTTGGTGGTGATGTTAGTTGTGATGTTGGTGGTGTTATTGGTGGTGATGTTAGTTGTGATGTTAGTTGTAATGTTGGTGGTGATGTTAGTTGTGTTGTTATTTGTGTTGTTAGTTTTGATGTTGGTGGTTATGTTGGTGGTGATGTTGGTGGTGATGTTGGTGGTGATGTTAGTTGTGATGTTAGTGGTGATGTTGGTGGTGATGTTAGTTGTGTTGTTAGTTGTGTTGTTAGTTTTGATGTTCGTGGTGATGTTGGTGGTGATGTTGGTGGTTATGTTGGTGGTGATGTTAGTTGTGATGTTGGTGGTGATGTTAGTTGTGTTGTTAGTTGTGTTGTTAGTTTTGATGTTGGTGGTGATGTTGGTGGTGATGTTGGTGGTTATGTTGGTGGTGATGTTAGTTGTGATGTTGGTGGTGATGTTAGTTGTGTTGTTAGTTGTGTTGTTGCTGGTGATGTTTGTGGTGATGTTGGTGGTGATGTTGGTGGTGATGATATTTGTGATGTTGGTGGTGATGTTAGTTGTGTTGTTAGTTGTGTAGTTAGTTTTGATGTTGGTGGTGATGTTGGGGGCGATGTTGGTGGTGATGTTGGTGGTGATGTTAGTTGTGATGTTGGTGGTGATGTTGGTGGTGATGTTAGTTGTGATGTTAGTTGTGATGTTGGTGGTGATGTTAGTTGTGTTGTTAGTTGTGTTGTTAGTTTTGATGTTGGTGGTTATGTTGATGGTGATGTTGGTGGTGATGTTGGTGGTGATGTTAGTTGTGATGTTAGTGGTGATGTTGGTGGTGATGTTAGTTGTGTTGTTAGTTGTGTTGTTAGTTTTGATGTTGGTGGTGATGTTGATGGTGATGTTGGTGGTGATGTTGGTGGTGATGTTGGTGGTGATGTTAGTTGTGATGTTGGTGGTGATGTTAGTTGTGTTGTTAGTTGTGTTGTTGGTGGTGATGTTGGTGGTGATGTTGGAGGTGATGTTGGTGGTGACGTTAGTTGTGATGATAGTTGTGATGTTGGTGGTGATGTTAGTTGTGATGTTAGTTGTAATGTTGGTGGTGATGTTGGTGGTGTTGTTTGTGGTGATGTTGGTGGTGATGTTGGTGGTGATGTTAGTTGTCTTGTTAGTTGTGATGTAAGTTGTGCTGTTAGTTGTGATGTTGGTGGTGATGTTGGTGGTGATGGTAGTGGTGATGTTGGTTGTGATGTTGGTGGTGATGTTAGTTATGATGTTGGTGGTGATGGTGGTGGTGATGGTGATGGTGATGTTAGTTGTGATGTTAGTTGTGATGTTGGTGGTGATGTTAGTTGTGATGTTAGTGGTGATGTTGGTTGTGATGTTAGTTGTGTTGTTAGTTGTGATGTTGGTGGTGATGTTGGTGGTGATGGTAGTGGTGATGTTAGTTGTGATGTTAGTTGTGATCTTGGAGGTGATGTTGGTGGTGATGGTAGTGGTGATGTTGGTGGTGAAGTTAGTTGTGATGTTAGTGGTGATGTTAGTTATGATGTTAGTGGTGATGTTAGTGGTGATGATGGTGGTGGTGGTAGTGGTGATGATGGCGGTGATGTTGGTTGTGATGCTAGTTGTGATGTTAGTGGTGATGTTAGTTGTGATGTTGGTGGTGATGTTAGTTGTGATGTTAGTTGTGTTGTTAGTGGTGATGTTGGTGGTGATGTTGGTGGTGATGTTGGTGGTGATGTTAGTTGTGATGTTGGTGGTGATGTTGGTTGTGATGTTAGCGGTGATGTTAGTTGTGATGTTGGTGGTGATGTTAGTTGTGATGTTAGTTGTCTTGTTAGTTGTGATGTTAGTTGTGATGTTGGTGGTGATGTTGGTGGTGATGTTAGTGGTGATGTTGTTGGTGATGTTGGTGGTGATGTTAGTTGTGATGTTAGTTGTGATATTGCTGGTGATGTTGGTGGTGATGTTAGTTGTGATGTTGGTGGTGATGATAGTTGTGATGTTGGTGGTGATGTTAGTTGAATTGTTAGTGGTGATGTTAGCTGTGGTGTTAGTTGTGATGTTAGTTGTGATGTTGGTGGTGATGTTGGTGGTGATGGTAGTGATGATGTTAGTTGTGATGTTAGTTGTGATGTTGGTGGTGATGTTAGTTGTGATGTTAGTGGTGATGTTGGTTGTGATGTTAGTTGTGTTGTTAGTTGTGATGTTGGTGGTGATTTTGGTGGTGATGGTAGTGGTGATGTTAGTTGTGATGTTAGTTGTGATGTTGGTCGTGATGTTGGTGGTGATGGTAGTGGTGATGTTCGTGGTGATGTTGGTTGTGATGTTGGTGGTGATGTTGTTGGTAATGTAAGTTGTGATGTTAGTTGTGATGTTGGTGATGATGTTGGTGGTGATGTTAGTTGTGATGTTAGTTGTGATGTTGCTGGTGATGTTGGTGGTGATGTTAGTTGTGATGTTGGTGCTGATGGTAGTTGTGATGTTGGTGGTGATGTTAGTTGTGTTGTTAGTTGTGTAGTTAGTTTTGATGTTGGTGGTGATGTTGGGGGTGATGTTGGTGGTGATGTTGGTGGTGATGTTAGTTGTGATGTTGGTGGTGATATTGGTGGTGATGTTAGTTGTGATGTTAGTTGTAATGTTGGTGGTGATGTTAGTTGTGTTGTTATTTGTGTTGTTAGTTTTGATGTTGGTGGTTATGTTGGTGGTGATGTTGGTGGTGATGTTGGTGGTGATGTTAGTTGTGATGTTAGTGGTGATGTTGGTGGTGATGTTAGTTGTGTTGTTAGTTGTGTTGTTAGTTTTGATGTTCGTGGTGATGTTGGTGGTGATGTTGGTGGTTATGTTGGTGGTGATGTTAGTTGTGATGTTGGTGGTGATGTTAGTTGTGTTGTTAGTTGTGTTGTTAGTTTTGATGTTGGTGGTGATGTTGGTGGTGATGTTGGTGGTTATGTTGGTGGTGATGTTAGTTGTGATGTTGGTGGTGATGTTAGTTGTGTTGTTAGTTGTGTTGTTGCTGGTGATGTTTGTGGTGATGTTGGTGGTGATGTTGGTGGTGATGTTAGTTTTCCTGTTAGTTGTGATGTAAGTTGTGCTGTTAGTTGTGATGTTGGTGGTGATGTTGGTGGTGATGGTAGTGGTGATGTTGGTGGTGATGTTGGTTGTGATGTTGGTGGTGATGTTAGTTGTGATGTTGGTGGTGATGGTGGTGGTGATGGTAATGGTGATGTTAGTTGTGATGTTAGTTGTGATGTTGCTGGTGATGTTAGTTGTGATGTTAGTGGTGATGTTGGTTGTGATGTTAGTTGTGTTGTTAGTTGTGATGTTGGTGGTGATGTGGGTGGTGATGGTAGTGGTGATGTTGGTGGTGATGTTGGTTGTGACCTTGGTGGTGATGTTAGTTGTGATGTTGGTGGTGATGGTGGTGGTGATGGTAGTGGTGATGTTAGTTGTGATGTTAGTTGTGATGTCGGTGGTGATGTTAGTTGTGATGTTAGTGGTGATGTTAGTTATGATGTTAGTGGTTATGTTAGTGGTGATGTTGGTGGTGGTGGTAGTGGTGATGATGGCGGTGATGTTGGTTGTGATGTTAGTTGTGATGTTAGTGGTGATGTTAGTGGTGATGTTGGTGGTGAAGTTAGTCGTGATGTTAGTTGTGTTGTTAGTGGTGATGTTGGTGGTGATGTTGGTGGTGGTGATAGTGGTGATGTTGGTGGTGATGTTGGTGGTGATGTTAGTTGTGATGTTGGTGGTGATGTTGGTGGTGATGTTGGTGGTGATGTTAGCTGTGGTGTTAGTTGTGATGTTGGTGGTGATGTTAGTTGTGATGTTAGTTGTCTTGTTAGTTGTGATGTTAGTTGTGATGTTGGTGGTGATGTTGGTGGTGATGTTAGTGGTGATGTTGTTGGTGATGTTGGTGGTGATGTTAGTTGTGATGTTGGTGGTGATGATAGTTGTGATGTTGGTGGTGATGTTAGTTGGGTTGTTAGTGTTGATGTTAGCTGTGATGTTTGTTGTGATGTTAGTTGTGATGTTGGTAGTGATGTTGGTGGTGATGGTAGTGGTGATGTTAGTTGTGATGTTAGTTGTGATGTTGGTGGTGATGTTAGTTGTGATGTTAGTGGTGATGTTGGTTGTGATGTTACTTGTGTTGTTAGTTGTGATGTTGGTGGTGATGTTGGTGGTGATGGTAGTGGTGATGTTAGTTGTGATGTTAGTTGTGATGTTGGTGGTGATGTTGGTGGTGATGGTAGTGGTGATGTTGGTGGTGATGTTGGTTGTGATGTTGGTGGTGATGTTAGTTGTGATGTTGGTGGTGATGGTGGTGGTGATGGTAGTGGTGATGTTGTTGGTGATGTTGCTGGTGATGTTAGTTGTGATGTTAGTTGTGATGTTGCTGGTGATGTTGGTGGTGATGTTAGTTGTGATGTTGGTGGTGATTATAGTTGTGATGTTGGTGGTGATGTTAGTTGTGTTGTTAGTGGTGATGTTAGCTGTGATGTTAGTTGTGATGTTAGTTGTGATGTTGGTGGTGATGTTGGTGGTGATGTTGGTGGTGATGTTGGTGTTGATGTTGGTGGTGATGTTAGTTGTCTTGTTAGTTGTGATGTAAGTTGTGCTGTTAGTGGTGATGTTGGTGGTGATGTTAGTTGTGATGTTAGTTGTGATGTAAGTTGTGCTGTTAGTGGTGATGTTGGTGGTGATGTTAGCTGTGATGTTAGTTGTGATGTTGGTGGTGATGTTAGTTGTGATGTTAGTTTTCTTGTTAGTTGTGATGTTAGTTGTGATGTTGGTGGTGATGTTGGTGGTGATGTTGGTGGTGATGTTGGTGGTGATGTTGGTGTTGATGTTGGTGGTGATGTTAGTTGTCTTGTTAGTTGTGATGTATGTTGTGCTGTTAGTGGTGATGTTGGCGGTGATGTTAGTTGTGATGTTAGTTGTGATGTTAGTTGTGATGTCGGTGGTGATGTTAGTTGTGATGTTAGTGGTGATGTTAGTTATGATGTTAGTGGTTATGTTAGTGGTGATGTTGGTGCTGATGGTAGTTGTGATGTTGGTGGTGATGTTAGTTGTGTTGTTAGTTGTGTAGTTAGTTTTGATGTTGGTGGTGATGTTGGGGGTGATGTTGGTGGTGATGTTGGTGGTGATGTTAGTTGTGATGTTGGTGGTGATATTGGTGGTGATGTTAGTTGTGATGTTAGTTGTAATGTTGGTGGTGATGTTAGTTGTGTTGTTATTTGTGTCGTTAGTTTTGATGTTGGTGGTTATGTTGGTGGTGATGTTGGTGGTGATGTTGGTGGTGATGTTAGTTGTGATGTTAGTGGTGATGTTGGTGGTGATGTTAGTTGTGTTGTTAGTTGTGTTGTTAGTTTTGATGTTCGTCGTGATGTTGGTGGTGATGTTGGTGGTTATGTTGGTGGTGATGTTAGTTGTGATGTTGGTGGTGATGTTAGTTGTGTTGTTAGTTGTGTTGTTAGTTTTGATGTTGGTGGTGATGTTGGTGGTGATGTTGGTGGTTATGTTGGTGGTGATGTTAGTTGTGATGTTGGTGGTGATGTTAGTTGTGTTGTTAGTTGTGTTGTTGCTGGTGATGTTTGTGGTGATGTTGGTGGTGATGTTGGTGGTGATGTTAGTTTTCTTGTTAGTTGTGATGTAAGTTGTGCTGTTAGTTGTGATGTTGGTGGTGATGTTGGTGGTGATGGTAGTGGTGATGTTGGTGGTGATGTTGGTTGTGATGTTGGTGGTGATGTTAGTTGTGATGTTGGTGGTGATGGTGGTGGTGGTGATGGTAATGGTGATGTTAGTTGTGATGTTAGTTGTGATGTTGGTGGTGATGTTAGTTGTGATGTTAGTGGTGATGTTGGTTGTGATGTTAGTTGTGTTGTTAGTTGTGATGTTGGTGGTGATGTGGGTGGTGATGGTAGTGGTGATGTTAGTTGTGATGTTAGTTGTAATCTTGGTGGTGATGTTGGTGGTGATGGTAGTGGTGATGTTGGTGGTGATGTTGGTTGTGATCTTGGTGGTGATGTTAGTTGTGATGTTGGTGGTGATGGTGGTGGTGATGGTAGTGGTGATGTTGGTGGTAATGTAAGTTGTGATGTTAGTTGTGATGTTGGTGATGATGTTGGTGGTGATGTTAGTTGTGATGTTAGTTGTGATGTTGCTGGTGATGTTGGTGGTGATGATAGTTGTGATGTTGGTGCTGATGGTAGTTGTGATGTTGGTGGTGATGTTAGTTGTGTTGTTAGTTGTGTAGTTAGTTTTGATGTTGGTGGTGATGTTGGGGGTGATGTTGGTGGTGATGTTGGTGGTGATGTTAGTTGTGATGTTGGTGGTGATATTGGTGGTGATGTTAGTTGTGATGTTAGTTGTAATGTTGGTGGTGATGTTAGTTGTGTTGTTATTTGTGTTGTTAGTTTTGATGTTGGTGGTTATGTTGGTGGTGATGTTGGTGGTGATGTTGGTGGTGATGTTAGTTGTGATGTTAGTGGTGATGTTGGTGGTGATGTTAGTTGTGTTGTTAGTTGTGTTGTTAGTTTTGATGTTCGTCGTGATGTTGGTGGTGATGTTGGTGGTTATGTTGGTGGTGATGTTAGTTGTGATGTTGGTGGTGATGTTAGTTGTGTTGTTAGTTGTGTTGTTAGTTTTGATGTTGGTGGTGATGTTGGTGGTGATGTTGGTGGTTATGTTGGTGGTGATGTTAGTTGTGATGTTGGTGGTGATGTTAGTTGTGTTGTTAGTTGTGTTGTTGCTGGTGATGTTTGTGGTGATGTTGGTGGTGATGTTGGTGGTGATGTTAGTTTTCTTGTTAGTTGTGATGTAAGTTGTGCTGTTAGTTGTGATGTTGGTGGTGATGTTGGTGGTGATGGTAGTGGTGATGTTGGTGGTGATGTTGGTTGTGATGTTGGTGGTGATGTTAGTTGTGATGTTGGTGGTGATGGTGGTGGTGGTGATGGTAATGGTGATGTTAGTTGTGATGTTAGTTGTGATGTTGGTGGTGATGTTAGTTGTGATGTTAGTGGTGATGTTGGTTGTGATGTTAGTTGTGTTGTTAGTTGTGATGTTGGTGGTGATGTGGGTGGTGATGGTAGTGGTGATGTTAGTTGTGATGTTAGTTGTAATCTTGGTGGTGATGTTGGTGGTGATGGTAGTGGTGATGTTGGTGGTGATGTTGGTTGTGATCTTGGTGGTGATGTTAGTTGTGATGTTGGTGGTGATGGTGGTGGTGATGGTAGTGGTGATGTTAGTTGTGATGTTAGTTGTGATGTCGGTGGTGATGTTAGTTGTGATGTTAGTGGTGATGTTAGTTATGATGTTAGTGGTTATGTTAGTGGTGATGTTGGTGGTGGTGGTAGTGGTGATGATGGCGGTGATGTTGGTTGTGATGTTAGTTGTGATGTTAGTGGTGATGTTAGTGGTGATGTTGGTGGTGAAGTTAGTTGTGATGTTAGTTGTGTTGTTAGTGGTGATGTTGGTGGTGATGTTGGTGGTGGTGGTAGTGGTGATGTTGGTGGTGATGTTGGTGGTGATGTTAGTTGTGATGTTGGTGGTGATGTTGGTGGTGATGTTGGTGGTGATGTTAGCTGTGGTGTTAGTTGTGATGTTGGTGGTGATGTTAGTTGTGATGTTAGTTGTCTTGTTAGTTGTGATGTTAGTTGTGATGTTGGTGGTGATGTTGGTGGTGATGTTAGTGGTGATGTTGTTGGTGATGTTGGTGGTGATGTTAGTTGTGATGTTGGTGGTGATGATAGTTGTGATGTTGGTGGTGATGTTAGTTGGGTTGTTAGTGTTGATGTTAGCTGTGATGTTAGTTGTGATGTTAGTTGTGATGTTGGTAGTGATGTTGGTGGTGATGGTAGTGGTGATGTTAGTTGTGATGTTAGTTGTGATGTTGGTGGTGATGTTAGTTGTGATGTTAGTGGTGATGTTGGTTGTGATGTTACTTGTGTTGTTAGTTGTGATGTTGGTGGTGATGTTGGTGGTGATGGTAGTGGTGATGTTAGTTGTGATGTTAGTTGTGATGTTGGTGGTGATGTTGGTGGTGATGGTAGTGGTGATGTTGGTGGTGATGTTGGTTGTGATGTTGGTGGTGATGTTAGTTGTGATGTTGGTGGTGATGGTGGTGGTGATGGTAGTGGTGATGTTGTTGGTGATGTTGCTGGTGATGTTAGTTGTGATGTTAGTTGTGATGTTGCTGGTGATGTTGGTGGTGATGTTAGTTGTGATGTTGGTGGTGATTATAGTTGTGATGTTGGTGGTGATGTTAGTTGTGTTGTTAGTGGTGATGTTAGCTGTGATGTTAGTTGTGATGTTAGTTGTGATGTTGGTGGTGATGTTGGTGGTGATGTTGGTGGTGATGTTGGTGTTGATGTTGGTGGTGATGTTAGTTGTCTTGTTAGTTGTGATGTAAGTTGTGCTGTTAGTGGTGATGTTGGTGGTGATGTTAGTTGTGATGTTAGTTGTGATGTAAGTTGTGCTGTTAGTGGTGATGTTGGTGGTGATGTTAGCTGTGATGTTAGTTGTGATGTTGGTGGTGATGTTAGTTGTGATGTTAGTTTTCTTGTTAGTTGTGATATTAGTTGTGATGTTGGTGGTGATGTTGGTGGTGATGTTGGTGGTGATGTTGGTGTTGATGTTGGTGGTGATGTTAGTTGTCTTGTTAGTTGTGATGTATGTTGTGCTGTTAGTGGTGATGTTGGCGGTGATGTTAGTTGTGATGTTAGTTGTGATGTAAGTTGTGCTGTTAGTGGTGATGTTGGTGGTGATGTTAGTTGTGATGTTAGTTGTGATGTTGGTGGTGATGTTGGTGGTGATGTTGGTGGTGATGTTAGTTGTGATATTGGTGGTGATGTTGGTTGTGATGTTAGTTGTGATGTTAGTTGTGATGTTAGTTGTGATGTTAGTTGTGATGTTGATGGTGATGTTGGTGGTGATGTTGGTGGTGATGTTGGTTGTGATGTTAGTCGTGATATTAGTGGTGATCTTGGTGGTGATGTTAGTTGTGATGTTAGTGGTGATGTTCGTGGTGATGTTGGTGGTGATGTTAGTTGTGATGTTGGTGGTGATGTTGGTGGTAATGTTAGTTGTGATGTTAGTTGTGATGTTGATGGTGATGTTGGTGGCGATGTTAGTTGTGATGTTAGTTGTGATGTTGCTGGTGATGTTGGTGGTGATGTTAGTTGTGATGTTGGTGGTGATGATATTTGTGATGTTGGTGGTGATGTTAGTTGTGTTGTTAGTTGTGTAGTTAGTTTTGATGTTGGTGGTGATGTTGGGGGCGATGTTGGTGGTGATGTTGGTGGTGATGTTAGTTGTGATGTTGGTGGTGATGTTGGTGGTGATGTTAGTTGTGATGTTAGTTGTGATGTTGGTGGTGATGTTAGTTGTGTTGTTAGTTGTGTTGTTAGTTTTGATGTTGGTGGTTATGTTGATGGTGATGTTGGTGGTGATGTTGGTGGTGATGTTAGTTGTGATGTTAGTGGTGATGTTGGTGGTGATGTTAGTTGTGTTGTTAGTTGTGTTGTTAGTTTTGATGTTGGTGGTGATGTTGATGGTGATGTTGGTGGTGATGTTGGTGGTGATGTTGGTGGTGATGTTAGTTGTGATGTTGGTGGTGATGTTAGTTGTGTTGTTAGTTGTGTTGTTGGTGGTGATGTTGGTGGTGATGTTGGAGGTGATGTTGGTGGTGACGTTAGTTGTGATGATAGTTGTGATGTTGGTGGTGATGTTAGTTGTGATGTTAGTTGTAATGTTGGTGGTGATGTTGGTGGTGTTGTTTGTGGTGATGTTGGTGGTGATGTTGGTGGTGATGTTAGTTGTCTTGTTAGTTGTGATGTAAGTTGTGCTGTTAGTTGTGATGTTGGTGGTGATGTTGGTGGTGATGGTAGTGGTGATGTTGGTTGTGATGTTGGTGGTGATGTTAGTTATGATGTTGGTGGTGATGGTGGTGGTGATGGTGATGGTGATGTTAGTTGTGATGTTAGTTGTGATGTTGGTGGTGATGTTAGTTGTGATGTTAGTGGTGATGTTGGTTGTGATGTTAGTTGTGTTGTTAGTTGTGATGTTGGTGGTGATGTTGGTGGTGATGGTAGTGGTGATGTTAGTTGTGATGTTAGTTGTGATCTTGGAGGTGATGTTGGTGGTGATGGTAGTGGTGATGTTGGTGGTGAAGTTAGTTGTGATGTTAGTGGTGATGTTAGTTATGATGTTAGTGGTGATGTTAGTGGTGATGATGGTGGTGGTGGTAGTGGTGATGATGGCGGTGATGTTGGTTGTGATGCTAGTTGTGATGTTAGTGGTGATGTTAGTTGTGATGTTGGTGGTGATGTTAGTTGTGATGTTAGTTGTGTTGTTAGTGGTGATGTTGGTGGTGATGTTGGTGGTGATGTTGGTGGTGATGTTAGTTGTGATGTTGGTGGTGATGTTGGTTGTGATGTTAGCGGTGATGTTAGTTGTGATGTTGGTGGTGATGTTAGTTGTGATGTTAGTTGTCTTGTTAGTTGTGATGTTAGTTGTGATGTTGGTGGTGATGTTGGTGGTGATGTTAGTGGTGATGTTGTTGGTGATGTTGGTGGTGATGTTAGTTGTGATGTTAGTTGTGATATTGCTGGTGATGTTGGTGGTGATGTTAGTTGTGATGTTGGTGGTGATGATAGTTGTGATGTTGGTGGTGATGTTAGTTGAATTGTTAGTGGTGATGTTAGCTGTGGTGTTAGTTGTGATGTTAGTTGTGATGTTGGTGGTGATGTTGGTGGTGATGGTAGTGATGATGTTAGTTGTGATGTTAGTTGTGATGTTGGTGGTGATGTTAGTTGTGATGTTAGTGGTGATGTTGGTTGTGATGTTAGTTGTGTTGTTAGTTGTGATGTTGGTGGTGATTTTGGTGGTGATGGTAGTGGTGATGTTAGTTGTGATGTTAGTTGTGATGTTGGTCGTGATGTTGGTGGTGATGGTAGTGGTTATGTTCGTGGTGATGTTGGTTGTGATGTTGGTGGTGATGTTGGTGGTAATGTAAGTTGTGATGTTAGTTGTGATGTTGGTGATGATGTTGGTGGTGATGTTAGTTGTGATGTTAGTTGTGATGTTGCTGGTGATGTTGGTGGTGATGTTAGTTGTGATGTTGGTGCTGATGGTAGTTGTGATGTTGGTGGTGATGTTAGTTGTGTTGTTAGTTGTGTAGTTAGTTTTGATGTTGGTGGTGATGTTGGGGGTGATGTTGGTGGTGATGTTGGTGGTGATGTTAGTTGTGATGTTGGTGGTGATATTGGTGGTGATGTTAGTTGTGATGTTAGTTGTAATGTTGGTGGTGATGTTAGTTGTGTTGTTATTTGTGTTGTTAGTTTTGATGTTGGTGGTTATGTTGGTGGTGATGTTGGTGGTGATGTTGGTGGTGATGTTAGTTGTGATGTTAGTGGTGATGTTGGTGGTGATGTTAGTTGTGTTGTTAGTTGTGTTGTTAGTTTTGATGTTCGTGGTGATGTTGGTGGTGATGTTGGTGGTTATGTTGGTGGTGATGTTAGTTGTGATGTTGGTGGTGATGTTAGTTGTGTTGTTAGTTGTGTTGTTAGTTTTGATGTTGGTGGTGATGTTGGTGGTGATGTTGGTGGTTATGTTGGTGGTGATGTTAGTTGTGATGTTGGTGGTGATGTTAGTTGTGTTGTTAGTTGTGTTGTTGCTGGTGATGTTTGTGGTGATGTTGGTGGTGATGTTGGTGGTGATGATATTTGTGATGTTGGTGGTGATGTTAGTTGTGTTGTTAGTTGTGTAGTTAGTTTTGATGTTGGTGGTGATGTTGGGGGCGATGTTGGTGGTGATGTTGGTGGTGATGTTAGTTGTGATGTTGGTGGTGATGTTGGTGGTGATGTTAGTTGTGATGTTAGTTGTGATGTTGGTGGTGATGTTAGTTGTGTTGTTAGTTGTGTTGTTAGTTTTGATGTTGGTGGTTATGTTGATGGTGATGTTGGTGGTGATGTTGGTGGTGATGTTAGTTGTGATGTTAGTGGTGATGTTGGTGGTGATGTTAGTTGTGTTGTTAGTTGTGTTGTTAGTTTTGATGTTGGTGGTGATGTTGATGGTGATGTTGGTGGTGATGTTGGTGGTGATGTTGGTGGTGATGTTAGTTGTGATGTTGGTGGTGATGTTAGTTGTGTTGTTAGTTGTGTTGTTGGTGGTGATGTTGGTGGTGATGTTGGAGGTGATGTTGGTGGTGACGTTAGTTGTGATGATAGTTGTGATGTTGGTGGTGATGTTAGTTGTGATGTTAGTTGTAATGTTGGTGGTGATGTTGGTGGTGTTGTTTGTGGTGATGTTGGTGGTGATGTTGGTGGTGATGTTAGTTGTCTTGTTAGTTGTGATGTAAGTTGTGCTGTTAGTTGTGATGTTGGTGGTGATGTTGGTGGTGATGGTAGTGGTGATGTTGGTTGTGATGTTGGTGGTGATGTTAGTTATGATGTTGGTGGTGATGGTGGTGGTGATGGTGATGGTGATGTTAGTTGTGATGTTAGTTGTGATGTTGGTGGTGATGTTAGTTGTGATGTTAGTGGTGATGTTGGTTGTGATGTTAGTTGTGTTGTTAGTTGTGATGTTGGTGGTGATGTTGGTGGTGATGGTAGTGGTGATGTTAGTTGTGATGTTAGTTGTGATCTTGGAGGTGATGTTGGTGGTGATGGTAGTGGTGATGTTGGTGGTGAAGTTAGTTGTGATGTTAGTGGTGATGTTAGTTATGATGTTAGTGGTGATGTTAGTGGTGATGATGGTGGTGGTGGTAGTGGTGATGATGGCGGTGATGTTGGTTGTGATGCTAGTTGTGATGTTAGTGGTGATGTTAGTTGTGATGTTGGTGGTGATGTTAGTTGTGATGTTAGTTGTGTTGTTAGTGGTGATGTTGGTGGTGATGTTGGTGGTGATGTTGGTGGTGATGTTAGTTGTGATGTTGGTGGTGATGTTGGTTGTGATGTTAGCGGTGATGTTAGTTGTGATGTTGGTGGTGATGTTAGTTGTGATGTTAGTTGTCTTGTTAGTTGTGATGTTAGTTGTGATGTTGGTGGTGATGTTGGTGGTGATGTTAGTGGTGATGTTGTTGGTGATGTTGGTGGTGATGTTAGTTGTGATGTTAGTTGTGATATTGCTGGTGATGTTGGTGGTGATGTTAGTTGTGATGTTGGTGGTGATGATAGTTGTGATGTTGGTGGTGATGTTAGTTGAATTGTTAGTGGTGATGTTAGCTGTGGTGTTAGTTGTGATGTTAGTTGTGATGTTGGTGGTGATGTTGGTGGTGATGGTAGTGATGATGTTAGTTGTGATGTTAGTTGTGATGTTGGTGGTGATGTTAGTTGTGATGTTAGTGGTGATGTTGGTTGTGATGTTAGTTGTGTTGTTAGTTGTGATGTTGGTGGTGATTTTGGTGGTGATGGTAGTGGTGATGTTAGTTGTGATGTTAGTTGTGATGTTGGTCGTGATGTTGGTGGTGATGGTAGTGGTGATGTTCGTGGTGATGTTGGTTGTGATGTTGGTGGTGATGTTGTTGGTAATGTAAGTTGTGATGTTAGTTGTGATGTTGGTGATGATGTTGGTGGTGATGTTAGTTGTGATGTTAGTTGTGATGTTGCTGGTGATGTTGGTGGTGATGTTAGTTGTGATGTTGGTGCTGATGGTAGTTGTGATGTTGGTGGTGATGTTAGTTGTGTTGTTAGTTGTGTAGTTAGTTTTGATGTTGGTGGTGATGTTGGGGGTGATGTTGGTGGTGATGTTGGTGGTGATGTTAGTTGTGATGTTGGTGGTGATATTGGTGGTGATGTTAGTTGTGATGTTAGTTGTAATGTTGGTGGTGATGTTAGTTGTGTTGTTATTTGTGTTGTTAGTTTTGATGTTGGTGGTTATGTTGGTGGTGATGTTGGTGGTGATGTTGGTGGTGATGTTAGTTGTGATGTTAGTGGTGATGTTGGTGGTGATGTTAGTTGTGTTGTTAGTTGTGTTGTTAGTTTTGATGTTCGTGGTGATGTTGGTGGTGATGTTGGTGGTTATGTTGGTGGTGATGTTAGTTGTGATGTTGGTGGTGATGTTAGTTGTGTTGTTAGTTGTGTTGTTAGTTTTGATGTTGGTGGTGATGTTGGTGGTGATGTTGGTGGTTATGTTGGTGGTGATGTTAGTTGTGATGTTGGTGGTGATGTTAGTTGTGTTGTTAGTTGTGTTGTTGCTGGTGATGTTTGTGGTGATGTTGGTGGTGATGTTGGTGGTGATGTTAGTTTTCCTGTTAGTTGTGATGTAAGTTGTGCTGTTAGTTGTGATGTTGGTGGTGATGTTGGTGGTGATGGTAGTGGTGATGTTGGTGGTGATGTTGGTTGTGATGTTGGTGGTGATGTTAGTTGTGATGTTGGTGGTGATGGTGGTGGTGATGGTAATGGTGATGTTAGTTGTGATGTTAGTTGTGATGTTGCTGGTGATGTTAGTTGTGATGTTAGTGGTGATGTTGGTTGTGATGTTAGTTGTGTTGTTAGTTGTGATGTTGGTGGTGATGTGGGTGGTGATGGTAGTGGTGATGTTGGTGGTGATGTTGGTTGTGACCTTGGTGGTGATGTTAGTTGTGATGTTGGTGGTGATGGTGGTGGTGATGGTAGTGGTGATGTTAGTTGTGATGTTAGTTGTGATGTCGGTGGTGATGTTAGTTGTGATGTTAGTGGTGATGTTAGTTATGATGTTAGTGGTTATGTTAGTGGTGATGTTGGTGGTGGTGGTAGTGGTGATGATGGCGGTGATGTTGGTTGTGATGTTAGTTGTGATGTTAGTGGTGATGTTAGTGGTGATGTTGGTGGTGAAGTTAGTCGTGATGTTAGTTGTGTTGTTAGTGGTGATGTTGGTGGTGATGTTGGTGGTGGTGATAGTGGTGATGTTGGTGGTGATGTTGGTGGTGATGTTAGTTGTGATGTTGGTGGTGATGTTGGTGGTGATGTTGGTGGTGATGTTAGCTGTGGTGTTAGTTGTGATGTTGGTGGTGATGTTAGTTGTGATGTTAGTTGTCTTGTTAGTTGTGATGTTAGTTGTGATGTTGGTGGTGATGTTGGTGGTGATGTTAGTGGTGATGTTGTTGGTGATGTTGGTGGTGATGTTAGTTGTGATGTTGGTGGTGATGATAGTTGTGATGTTGGTGGTGATGTTAGTTGGGTTGTTAGTGTTGATGTTAGCTGTGATGTTTGTTGTGATGTTAGTTGTGATGTTGGTAGTGATGTTGGTGGTGATGGTAGTGGTGATGTTAGTTGTGATGTTAGTTGTGATGTTGGTGGTGATGTTAGTTGTGATGTTAGTGGTGATGTTGGTTGTGATGTTACTTGTGTTGTTAGTTGTGATGTTGGTGGTGATGTTGGTGGTGATGGTAGTGGTGATGTTAGTTGTGATGTTAGTTGTGATGTTGGTGGTGATGTTGGTGGTGATGGTAGTGGTGATGTTGGTGGTGATGTTGGTTGTGATGTTGGTGGTGATGTTAGTTGTGATGTTGGTGGTGATGGTGGTGGTGATGGTAGTGGTGATGTTGTTGGTGATGTTGCTGGTGATGTTAGTTGTGATGTTAGTTGTGATGTTGCTGGTGATGTTGGTGGTGATGTTAGTTGTGATGTTGGTGGTGATTATAGTTGTGATGTTGGTGGTGATGTTAGTTGTGTTGTTAGTGGTGATGTTAGCTGTGATGTTAGTTGTGATGTTAGTTGTGATGTTGGTGGTGATGTTGGTGGTGATGTTGGTGGTGATGTTGGTGTTGATGTTGGTGGTGATGTTAGTTGTCTTGTTAGTTGTGATGTAAGTTGTGCTGTTAGTGGTGATGTTGGTGGTGATGTTAGTTGTGATGTTAGTTGTGATGTAAGTTGTGCTGTTAGTGGTGATGTTGGTGGTGATGTTAGCTGTGATGTTAGTTGTGATGTTGGTGGTGATGTTAGTTGTGATGTTAGTTTTCTTGTTAGTTGTGATGTTAGTTGTGATGTTGGTGGTGATGTTGGTGGTGATGTTGGTGGTGATGTTGGTGGTGATGTTGGTGTTGATGTTGGTGGTGATGTTAGTTGTCTTGTTAGTTGTGATGTATGTTGTGCTGTTAGTGGTGATGTTGGCGGTGATGTTAGTTGTGATGTTAGTTGTGATGTTAGTTGTGATGTCGGTGGTGATGTTAGTTGTGATGTTAGTGGTGATGTTAGTTATGATGTTAGTGGTTATGTTAGTGGTGATGTTGGTGGTGGTGGTAGTGGTGATGATGGCGGTGATGTTGGTTGTGATGTTAGTTGTGATGTTAGTGGTGATGTTAGTGGTGATGTTGGTGGTGAAGTTAGTCGTGATGTTAGTTGTGTTGTTAGTGGTGATGTTGGTGGTGATGTTGGTGGTGGTGGTAGTGGTGATGTTGGTGGTGATGTTGGTGGTGATGTTAGTTGTGATGTTGGTGGTGATGTTGGTGGTGATGTTGGTGGTGATGTTAGCTGTGGTGTTAGTTGTGATGTTGGTGGTGATGTTAGTTGTGATGTTAGTTGTCTTGTTAGTTGTGATGTTAGTTGTGATGTTGGTGGTGATGTTGGTGGTGATGTTAGTGGTGATGTTGTTGGTGATGTTGGTGGTGATGTTAGTTGTGATGTTGGTGGTGATGATAGTTGTGATGTTGGTGGTGATGTTAGTTGGGTTGTTAGTGTTGATGTTAGCTGTGATGTTTGTTGTGATGTTAGTTGTGATGTTGGTAGTGATGTTGGTGGTGATGGTAGTGGTGATGTTAGTTGTGATGTTAGTTGTGATGTTGGTGGTGATGTTAGTTGTCATGTTAGTGGTGATGTTGGTTGTGATGTTACTTGTGTTGTTAGTTGTGATGTTGGTGGTGATGTTGGTGGTGATGGTAGTGGTGATGTTAGTTGTGATGTTAGTTGTGATGTTGGTGGTGATGTTGGTGGTGATGGTAGTGGTGATGTTGGTGGTGATGTTGGTTGTGATGTTGGTGGTGATGTTAGTTGTGATGTTGGTGGTGATGGTGGTGGTGATGGTAGTGGTGATGTTGTTGGTGATGTTGCTGGTGATGTTAGTTGTGATGTTAGTTGTGATGTTGGTGGTGATGTTAGTTGTGATGTTAGTGGTGATGTTGGTTGTGATGTTAGTTGTGTTGTTAGTTGTGATGTTGGTGGTGATGTTGGTGGTGATGGTAGTGGTGATGTTAGTTGTGATGTTAGTTGTGATCTTGGAGGTGATGTTGGTGGTGATGGTAGTGGTGATGTTGGTGGTGAAGTTAGTTGTGATGTTAGTGGTGATGTTAGTTATGATGTTAGTGGTGATGTTAGTGGTGATGATGGTGGTGGTGGTAGTGGTGATGATGGCGGTGATGTTGGTTGTGATGCTAGTTGTGATGTTAGTGGTGATGTTAGTTGTGATGTTGGTGGTGATGTTAGTTGTGATGTTAGTTGTGTTGTTAGTGGTGATGTTGGTGGTGATGTTGGTGGTGATGTTGGTGGTGATGTTAGTTGTGATGTTGGTGGTGATGTTGGTTGTGATGTTAGCGGTGATGTTAGTTGGGATGTTGGTGGTGATGTTAGTTGTGATGTTAGTTGTCTTGTTAGTTGTGATGTTAGTTGTGATGTTGGTGGTGATGTTGGTGGTGATGTTAGTGGTGATGTTGTTGGTGATGTTGGTGGTGATGTTAGTTGTGATGTTAGTTGTGATATTGCTGGTGATGTTGGTGGTGATGTTAGTTGTGATGTTGGTGGTGATGATAGTTGTGATGTTGGTGGTGATGTTAGTTGAATTGTTAGTGGTGATGTTAGCTGTGGTGTTAGTTGTGATGTTAGTTGTGATGTTGGTGGTGATGTTGGTGGTGATGGTAGTGATGATGTTAGTTGTGATGTTAGTTGTGATGTTGGTGGTGATGTTAGTTGTGATGTTAGTGGTGATGTTGGTTGTGATGTTAGTTGTGTTGTTAGTTGTGATGTTGGTGGTGATTTTGGTGGTGATGGTAGTGGTGATGTTAGTTGTGATGTTAGTTGTGATGTTGGTCGTGATGTTGGTGGTGATGGTAGTGGTGATGTTCGTGGTGATGTTGGTTGTGATGTTGGTGGTGATGTTGTTGGTAATGTAAGTTGTGATGTTAGTTGTGATGTTGGTGATGATGTTGGTGGTGATGTTAGTTGTGATGTTAGTTGTGATGTTGCTGGTGATGTTGGTGGTGATGTTAGTTGTGATGTTGGTGCTGATGGTAGTTGTGATGTTGGTGGTGATGTTAGTTGTGTTGTTAGTTGTGTAGTTAGTTTTGATGTTGGTGGTGATGTTGGGGGTGATGTTGGTGGTGATGTTGGTGGTGATGTTAGTTGTGATGTTGGTGGTGATATTGGTGGTGATGTTAGTTGTGATGTTAGTTGTAATGTTGGTGGTGATGTTAGTTGTGTTGTTATTTGTGTTGTTAGTTTTGATGTTGGTGGTTATGTTGGTGGTGATGTTGGTGGTGATGTTGGTGGTGATGTTAGTTGTGATGTTAGTGGTGATGTTGGTGGTGATGTTAGTTGTGTTGTTAGTTGTGTTGTTAGTTTTGATGTTCGTGGTGATGTTGGTGGTGATGTTGGTGGTTATGTTGGTGGTGATGTTAGTTGTGATGTTGGTGGTGATGTTAGTTGTGTTGTTAGTTGTGTTGTTAGTTTTGATGTTGGTGGTGATGTTGGTGGTGATGTTGGTGGTTATGTTGGTGGTGATGTTAGTTGTGATGTTGGTGGTGATGTTAGTTGTGTTGTTAGTTGTGTTGTTGCTGGTGATGTTTGTGGTGATGTTGGTGGTGATGTTGGTGGTGATGTTAGTTTTCCTGTTAGTTGTGATGTAAGTTGTGCTGTTAGTTGTGATGTTGGTGGTGATGTTGGTGGTGATGGTAGTGGTGATGTTGGTGGTGATGTTGGTTGTGATGTTGGTGGTGATGTTAGTTGTGATGTTGGTGGTGATGGTGGTGGTGATGGTAATGGTGATGTTAGTTGTGATGTTAGTTGTGATGTTGCTGGTGATGTTAGTTGTGATGTTAGTGGTGATGTTGGTTGTGATGTTAGTTGTGTTGTTAGTTGTGATGTTGGTGGTGATGTGGGTGGTGATGGTAGTGGTGATGTTGGTGGTGATGTTGGTTGTGACCTTGGTGGTGATGTTAGTTGTGATGTTGGTGGTGATGGTGGTGGTGATGGTAGTGGTGATGTTAGTTGTGATGTTAGTTGTGATGTCGGTGGTGATGTTAGTTGTGATGTTAGTGGTGATGTTAGTTATGATGTTAGTGGTTATGTTAGTGGTGATGTTGGTGGTGGTGGTAGTGGTGATGATGGCGGTGATGTTGGTTGTGATGTTAGTTGTGATGTTAGTGGTGATGTTAGTGGTGATGTTGGTGGTGAAGTTAGTCGTGATGTTAGTTGTGTTGTTAGTGGTGATGTTGGTGGTGATGTTGGTGGTGGTGATAGTGGTGATGTTGGTGGTGATGTTGGTGGTGATGTTAGTTGTGATGTTGGTGGTGATGTTGGTGGTGATGTTGGTGGTGATGTTAGCTGTGGTGTTAGTTGTGATGTTGGTGGTGATGTTAGTTGTGATGTTAGTTGTCTTGTTAGTTGTGATGTTAGTTGTGATGTTGGTGGTGATGTTGGTGGTGATGTTAGTGGTGATGTTGTTGGTGATGTTGGTGGTGATGTTAGTTGTGATGTTGGTGGTGATGATAGTTGTGATGTTGGTGGTGATGTTAGTTGGGTTGTTAGTGTTGATGTTAGCTGTGATGTTTGTTGTGATGTTAGTTGTGATGTTGGTAGTGATGTTGGTGGTGATGGTAGTGGTGATGTTAGTTGTGATGTTAGTTGTGATGTTGGTGGTGATGTTAGTTGTGATGTTAGTGGTGATGTTGGTTGTGATGTTACTTGTGTTGTTAGTTGTGATGTTGGTGGTGATGTTGGTGGTGATGGTAGTGGTGATGTTAGTTGTGATGTTAGTTGTGATGTTGGTGGTGATGTTGGTGGTGATGGTAGTGGTGATGTTGGTGGTGATGTTGGTTGTGATGTTGGTGGTGATGTTAGTTGTGATGTTGGTGGTGATGGTGGTGGTGATGGTAGTGGTGATGTTGTTGGTGATGTTGCTGGTGATGTTAGTTGTGATGTTAGTTGTGATGTTGCTGGTGATGTTGGTGGTGATGTTAGTTGTGATGTTGGTGGTGATTATAGTTGTGATGTTGGTGGTGATGTTAGTTGTGTTGTTAGTGGTGATGTTAGCTGTGATGTTAGTTGTGATGTTAGTTGTGATGTTGGTGGTGATGTTGGTGGTGATGTTGGTGGTGATGTTGGTGTTGATGTTGGTGGTGATGTTAGTTGTCTTGTTAGTTGTGATGTAAGTTGTGCTGTTAGTGGTGATGTTGGTGGTGATGTTAGTTGTGATGTTAGTTGTGATGTAAGTTGTGCTGTTAGTGGTGATGTTGGTGGTGATGTTAGCTGTGATGTTAGTTGTGATGTTGGTGGTGATGTTAGTTGTGATGTTAGTTTTCTTGTTAGTTGTGATGTTAGTTGTGATGTTGGTGGTGATGTTGGTGGTGATGTTGGTGGTGATGTTGGTGGTGATGTTGGTGTTGATGTTGGTGGTGATGTTAGTTGTCTTGTTAGTTGTGATGTATGTTGTGCTGTTAGTGGTGATGTTGGCGGTGATGTTAGTTGTGATGTTAGTTGTGATGTTAGTTGTGATGTCGGTGGTGATGTTAGTTGTGATGTTAGTGGTGATGTTAGTTATGATGTTAGTGGTTATGTTAGTGGTGATGTTGGTGGTGGTGGTAGTGGTGATGATGGCGGTGATGTTGGTTGTGATGTTAGTTGTGATGTTAGTGGTGATGTTAGTGGTGATGTTGGTGGTGAAGTTAGTCGTGATGTTAGTTGTGTTGTTAGTGGTGATGTTGGTGGTGATGTTGGTGGTGGTGGTAGTGGTGATGTTGGTGGTGATGTTGGTGGTGATGTTAGTTGTGATGTTGGTGGTGATGTTGGTGGTGATGTTGGTGGTGATGTTAGCTGTGGTGTTAGTTGTGATGTTGGTGGTGATGTTAGTTGTGATGTTAGTTGTCTTGTTAGTTGTGATGTTAGTTGTGATGTTGGTGGTGATGTTGGTGGTGATGTTAGTGGTGATGTTGTTGGTGATGTTGGTGGTGATGTTAGTTGTGATGTTGGTGGTGATGATAGTTGTGATGTTGGTGGTGATGTTAGTTGGGTTGTTAGTGTTGATGTTAGCTGTGATGTTTGTTGTGATGTTAGTTGTGATGTTGGTAGTGATGTTGGTGGTGATGGTAGTGGTGATGTTAGTTGTGATGTTAGTTGTGATGTTGGTGGTGATGTTAGTTGTCATGTTAGTGGTGATGTTGGTTGTGATGTTACTTGTGTTGTTAGTTGTGATGTTGGTGGTGATGTTGGTGGTGATGGTAGTGGTGATGTTAGTTGTGATGTTAGTTGTGATGTTGGTGGTGATGTTGGTGGTGATGGTAGTGGTGATGTTGGTGGTGATGTTGGTTGTGATGTTGGTGGTGATGTTAGTTGTGATGTTGGTGGTGATGGTGGTGGTGATGGTAGTGGTGATGTTGTTGGTGATGTTGCTGGTGATGTTAGTTGTGATGTTAGTTGTGATGTTGCTGGTGATGTTGGTGGTGATGTTAGTTGTGATGTTGGTGGTGATTATAGTTGTGATGTTGGTGGTGATGTTAGTTGTGTTGTTAGTGGTGATGTTAGCTGTGATGTTAGTTGTGATGTTAGTTGTGATGTTGGTGGTGATGTTGGTGGTGATGTTGGTGGTGATGTTGGTGTTGATGTTGGTGGTGATGTTAGTTGTCTTGTTAGTTGTGATGTAAGTTGTGCTGTTAGTGGTGATGTTGGTGGTGATGTTAGCTGTGATGTTAGTTGTGATGTTGGTGGTGATGTTAGTTGTGATGTTAGTTTTCTTGTTAGTTGTGATGTTAGTTGTGATGTTGGTGGTGATGTTGGTGGTGATGTTGGTGGTGATGTTGGTGTTGATGTTGGTGGTGATGTTAGTTGTCTTGTTAGTTGTGATGTATGTTGTGCTGTTAGTGGTGATGTTGGCGGTGATGTTAGTTGTGATGTTAGTTGTGATGTAAGTTGTGCTGTTAGTGGTGATGTTGGTGGTGATGTTAGTTGTGATGTTAGTTGTGATGTTGGTGGTGATGTTGGTGGTGATGTTGGTGGTGATGTTAGTTGTGATATTGGTGGTGATGTTGGTTGTGATGTTAGTTGTGATGTTAGTTGTGATGTTAGTTGTGATGTTAGTTGTGATGTTGATGGTGATGTTGGTGGTGATGTTGGTGGTGATGTTGGTTGTGATGTTAGTCGTGATATTAGTGGTGATCTTGGTGGTGATGTTAGTTGTGATGTTAGTGGTGATGTTCGTGGTGATGTTGGTGGTGATGTTAGTTGTGATGTTGGTGGTGATGTTGGTGGTAATGTTAGTTGTGATGTTAGTTGTGATGTTGATGGTGATGTTGGTGGCGATGTTAGTTGTGATGTTAGTTGTGATGTTGCTGGTGATGTTGGTGGTGATGTTAGTTGTGATGTTGGTGGTGATGATATTTGTGATGTTGGTGGTGATGTTAGTTGTGTTGTTAGTTGTGTAGTTAGTTTTGATGTTGGTGGTGATGTTGGGGCGATGTTGGTGGTGATGTTGGTGGTGATGTTAGTTGTGATGTTGGTGGTGATGTTGGTGGTGATGTTAGTTGTGATGTTAGTTGTGATGTTGGTGGTGATGTTGGTTGTGATGTTAGTTGTGTTGTTAGTTGTGATGTTGGTGGTGATGTGGGTGGTGATGGTAGTGGTGATGTTGGTGGTGATGTTGGTTGTGACCTTGGTGGTGATGTTAGTTGTGATGTTGGTGGTGATGGTGGTGGTGATGGTAGTGGTGATGTTAGTTGTGATGTTAGTTGTGATGTCGGTGGTGATGTTAGTTGTGATGTTAGTGGTGATGTTAGTTATGATGTTAGTGGTTATGTTAGTGGTGATGTTGGTGGTGGTGGTAGTGGTGATGATGGCGGTGATGTTGGTTGTGATGTTAGTTGTGATGTTAGTGGTGATGTTAGTGGTGATGTTGGTGGTGAAGTTAGTCGTGATGTTAGTTGTGTTGTTAGTGGTGATGTTGGTGGTGATGTTGGTGGTGGTGATAGTGGTGATGTTGGTGGTGATGTTGGTGGTGATGTTAGTTGTGATGTTGGTGGTGATGTTGGTGGTGATGTTGGTGGTGATGTTAGCTGTGGTGTTAGTTGTGATGTTGGTGGTGATGTTAGTTGTGATGTTAGTTGTCTTGTTAGTTGTGATGTTAGTTGTGATGTTGGTGGTGATGTTGGTGGTGATGTTAGTGGTGATGTTGTTGGTGATGTTGGTGGTGATGTTAGTTGTGATGTTGGTGGTGATGATAGTTGTGATGTTGGTGGTGATGTTAGTTGGGTTGTTAGTGTTGATGTTAGCTGTGATGTTTGTTGTGATGTTAGTTGTGATGTTGGTAGTGATGTTGGTGGTGATGGTAGTGGTGATGTTAGTTGTGATGTTAGTTGTGATGTTGGTGGTGATGTTAGTTGTGATGTTAGTGGTGATGTTGGTTGTGATGTTACTTGTGTTGTTAGTTGTGATGTTGGTGGTGATGTTGGTGGTGATGGTAGTGGTGATGTTAGTTGTGATGTTAGTTGTGATGTTGGTGGTGATGTTGGTGGTGATGGTAGTTGTGATGTTGGTGGTGATGTTGGTTGTGATGTTGGTGGTGATGTTAGTTGTGATGTTGGTGGTGATGGTGGTGGTGATGGTAGTGGTGATGTTGTTGGTGATGTTGCTGGTGATGTTAGTTGTGATGTTAGTTGTGATGTTGCTGGTGATGTTGGTGGTGATGTTAGTTGTGATGTTGGTGGTGATTATAGTTGTGATGTTGGTGGTGATGTTAGTTGTGTTGTTAGTGGTGATGTTAGCTGTGATGTTAGTTGTGATGTTAGTTGTGATGTTGGTGGTGATGTTGGTGGTGATGTTGGTGGTGATGTTGGTGTTGATGTTGGTGGTGATGTTAGTTGTCTTGTTAGTTGTGATGTAAGTTGTGCTGTTAGTGGTGATGTTGGTGGTGATGTTAGTTGTGATGTTAGTTGTGATGTAAGTTGTGCTGTTAGTGGTGATGTTGGTGGTGATGTTAGCTGTGATGTTAGTTGTGATGTTGGTGGTGATGTTAGTTGTGATGTTAGTTTTCTTGTTAGTTGTGATGTTAGTTGTGATGTTGGTGGTGATGTTGGTGGTGATGTTGGTGGTGATGTTGGTGTTGATGTTGGTGGTGATGTTAGTTGTCTTGTTAGTTGTGATGTATGTTGTGCTGTTAGTGGTGATGTTGGCGGTGATGTTAGTTGTGATGTTAGTTGTGATGTTAGTTGTGATGTCGGTGGTGATGTTAGTTGTGATGTTAGTGGTGATGTTAGTTATGATGTTAGTGGTTATGTTAGTGGTGATGTTGGTGGTGGTGGTAGTGGTGATGATGGCGGTGATGTTGGTTGTGATGTTAGTTGTGATGTTAGTGGTGATGTTAGTGGTGATGTTGGTGGTGAAGTTAGTCGTGATGTTAGTTGTGTTGTTAGTGGTGATGTTGGTGGTGATGTTGGTGGTGGTGGTAGTGGTGATGTTGGTGGTGATGTTGGTGGTGATGTTAGTTGTGATGTTGGTGGTGATGTTGGTGGTGATGTTGGTGGTGATGTTAGCTGTGGTGTTAGTTGTGATGTTGGTGGTGATGTTAGTTGTGATGTTAGTTGTCTTGTTAGTTGTGATGTTAGTTGTGATGTTGGTGGTGATGTTGGTGGTGATGTTAGTGGTGATGTTGTTGGTGATGTTGGTGGTGATGTTAGTTGTGATGTTGGTGGTGATGATAGTTGTGATGTTGGTGGTGATGTTAGTTGGGTTGTTAGTGTTGATGTTAGCTGTGATGTTTGTTGTGATGTTAGTTGTGATGTTGGTAGTGATGTTGGTGGTGATGGTAGTGGTGATGTTAGTTGTGATGTTAGTTGTGATGTTGGTGGTGATGTTAGTTGTGATGTTAGTGGTGATGTTGGTTGTGATGTTACTTGTGTTGTTAGTTGTGATGTTGGTGGTGATGTTGGTGGTGATGGTAGTGGTGATGTTAGTTGTGATGTTAGTTGTGATGTTGGTGGTGATGTTGGTGGTGATGGTAGTGGTGATGTTGGTGGTGATGTTGGTTGTGATGTTGGTGGTGATGTTAGTTGTGATGTTGGTGGTGATGGTGGTGGTGATGGTAGTGGTGATGTTGTTGGTGATGTTGCTGGTGATGTTAGTTGTGATGTTAGTTGTGATGTTGCTGGTGATGTTGGTGGTGATGTTAGTTGTGATGTTGGTGGTGATTATAGTTGTGATGTTGGTGGTGATGTTAGTTGTGTTGTTAGTGGTGATGTTAGCTGTGATGTTAGTTGTGATGTTAGTTGTGATGTTGGTGGTGATGTTGGTGGTGATGTTGGTGGTGATGTTGGTGTTGATGTTGGTGGTGATGTTAGTTGTCTTGTTAGTTGTGATGTAAGTTGTGCTGTTAGTGGTGATGTTGGTGGTGATGTTAGTTGTGATGTTAGTTGTGATGTAAGTTGTGCTGTTAGTGGTGATGTTGGTGGTGATGTTAGCTGTGATGTTAGTTGTGATGTTGGTGGTGATGTTAGTTGTGATGTTAGTTTTCTTGTTAGTTGTGATGTTAGTTGTGATGTTGGTGGTGATGTTGGTGGTGATGTTGGTGGTGATGTTGGTGTTGATGTTGGTGGTGATGTTAGTTGTCTTGTTAGTTGTGATGTATGTTGTGCTGTTAGTGGTGATGTTGGCGGTGATGTTAGTTGTGATGTTAGTTGTGATGTAAGTTGTGCTGTTAGTGGTGATGTTGGTGGTGATGTTAGTTGTGATGTTAGTTGTGATGTTGGTGGTGATGTTGGTGGTGATGTTGGTGGTGATGTTAGTTGTGATATTGGTGGTGATGTTGGTTGTGATGTTAGTTGTGATGTTAGTTGTGATGTTAGTTGTGATGTTAGTTGTGATGTTGATGGTGATGTTGGTGGTGATGTTGGTGGTGATGTTGGTTGTGATGTTAGTCGTGATATTAGTGGTGATCTTGGTGGTGATGTTAGTTGTGATGTTAGTGGTGATGTTCGTGGTGATGTTGGTGGTGATGTTAGTTGTGATGTTGGTGGTGATGTTGGTGGTAATGTTAGTTGTGATGTTAGTTGTGATGTTGATGGTGATGTTGGTGGCGATGTTAGTTGTGATGTTAGTTGTGATGTTGCTGGTGATGTTGGTGGTGATGTTAGTTGTGATGTTGGTGGTGATGATATTTGTGATGTTGGTGGTGATGTTAGTTGTGTTGTTAGTTGTGTAGTTAGTTTTGATGTTGGTGGTGATGTTGGGGCGATGTTGGTGGTGATGTTGGTGGTGATGTTAGTTGTGATGTTGGTGGTGATGTTGGTGGTGATGTTAGTTGTGATGTTAGTTGTGATGTTGGTGGTGATGTTAGTTGTGTTGTTAGTTGTGTTGTTAGTTTTGATGTTGGTGGTTATGTTGGTGGTGATGTTGGTGGTGATGTTGGTGGTGATGTTAGTTTTGATGTTAGTGGTGATGTTGGTGGTGATGTTAGTTGTGTTGTTAGTTGTGTTGTTAGTTTTGATGTTGGTGGTGATGTTGATGGTGATGTTGGTGGTGATGTTGGTGGTGATGTTGGTGGTGATGTTAGTTGTGATGTTGGTGGTGATGTTAGTTGTGTTGTTAGTTGTGTTGTTGGTGGTGATGTTGGTGGTGATGTTGGAGGTGATGTTGGTGGTGACGTTAGTTGTGATGATAGTTGTGATGTTGGTGGTGATGTTAGTTGTGATGTTAGTTGTAATGTTGGTGGTGATGTTGGTGGTGTTGTTTGTGGTGATGTTGGTGGTGATGTTGGTGGTGATGTTAGTTGTCTTGTTAGTTGTGATGTAAGTTGTGCTGTTAGTTGTGATGTTGGTGGTGATGTTGGTGGTGATGGTAGTGGTGATGTTGGTGGTGATGTTGGTTGTGATGTTGGTGGTGATGTTAGTTATGATGTTGGTGGTGATGGTGGTGGTGATGGTAATGGTGATGTTAGTTGTGATGTTAGTTGTGATGTTGGTGGTGATGTTAGTTGTGATGTTAGTGGTGATGTTGGTTGTGATGTTAGTTGTGTTGTTAGTTGTGATGTTGGTGGTGATGTTGGTGGTGATGGTAGTGGTGATGTTAGTTGTGATGTTAGTTGTGATCTTGGAGGTGATGTTGGTGGTGATGGTAGTGGTGATGTTGGTGGTGATGTTAGTTGTGATGTTAGTGGTGATGTTAGTTATGATGTTAGTGGTGATGTTAGTGGTGATGATGGTGGTGGTGGTAGTGGTGATGATGGCGGTGATGTTGGTTGTGATGCTAGTTGTGATGTTAGTGGTGATGTTAGTTGTGATGTTGGTGGTGATGTTAGTTGTGATGTTAGTTGTGTTGTTAGTGGTGATGTTGGTGGTGATGTTGGTGGTGATGTTGGTGGTGATGTTAGTTGTGATGTTGGTGGTGATGTTGGTGGTGATGTTGGTTGTGATGTTAGCGGTGATGTTAGTTGTGATGTTGGTGGTGATGTTAGTTGTGATGTTAGTTGTCTTGTTAGTTGTGATGTTAGTTGTGATGTTGGTGGTGATGTTGGTGGTGATGTTAGTGGTGATGTTGTTGGTGATGTTGGTGGTGATGTTAGTTGTGATGTTAGTTGTGATATTGCTGGTGATGTTGGTGGTGATGTTAGTTGTGATGTTGGTGGTGATGATAGTTGTGATGTTGGTGGTGATGTTAGTTGAATTGTTAGTGGTGATGTTAGCTGTGGTGTTAGTTGTGATGTTAGTTGTGATGTTGGTGGTGATGTTGGTGGTGAGGGTAGTGATGATGTTAGTTGTGATGTTAGTTGTGATGTTGGTGGTGATGTTAGTTGTGATGTTAGTGGTGATGTTGGTTGTGATGTTAGTTGTGTTGTTAGTTGTGATGTTGGTGGTGATTTTGGTGGTGATGGTAGTGGTGATGTTAGTTGTGATGTTAGTTGTGATGTTGGTCGTGATGTTGGTGGTGATGGTAGTGGTGATGTTCGTGGTGATGTTGGTTGTGATGTTGGTGGTGATGTTGGTGGTAATGTAAGTTGTGATGTTAGTTGTGATGTTGGTGATGATGTTGGTGGTGATGTTAGTTGTGATGTTAGTTGTGATGTTGCTGGTGATGTTGGTGGTGATGTTAGTTGTGATGTTGGTGCTGATGGTAGTTGTGATGTTGGTGGTGATGTTAGTTGTGTTGTTAGTTGTGTAGTTAGTTTTGATGTTGGTGGTGATGTTGGGGGTGATGTTGGTGGTGATGTTGGTGGTGATGTTAGTTGTGATGTTGGTGGTGATATTGGTGGTGATGTTAGTTGTGATGTTAGTTGTAATGTTGGTGGTGATGTTAGTTGTGTTGTTATTTGTGTTGTTAGTTTTGATGTTGGTGGTTATGTTGGTGGTGATGTTGGTGGTGATGTTGGTGGTGATGTTAGTTGTGATGTTAGTGGTGATGTTGGTGGTGATGTTAGTTGTGTTGTTAGTTGTGTTGTTAGTTTTGATGTTCGTGGTGATGTTGGTGGTGATGTTGGTGGTTATGTTGGTGGTGATGTTAGTTGTGATGTTGGTGGTGATGTTAGTTGTGTTGTTAGTTGTGTTGTTAGTTTTGATGTTGGTGGTGATGTTGGTGGTGATGTTGGTGGTTATGTTGGTGGTGATGTTAGTTGTGATGTTGGTGGTGATGTTAGTTGTGTTGTTAGTTGTGTTGTTGCTGGTGATGTTTGTGGTGATGTTGGTGGTGATGTTAGTTTTCTTGTTAGTTGTGATGTAAGTTGTGCTGTTAGTTGTGATGTTGGTGGTGATGTTGGTGGTGATGGTAGTGGTGATGTTGGTGGTGATGTTGGTTGTGATGTTGGTGGTGATGTTAGTTGTGATGTTGGTGGTGATGGTGGTGGTGATGGTAATGGTGATGTTAGTTGTGATGTTAGTTGTGATGTTGGTGGTGATGTTAGTTGTGATGTTAGTGGTGATGTTGGTTGTGATGTTAGTTGTGTTGTTAGTTGTGATGTTGGTGGTGATGTGGGTGGTGATGGTAGTGGTGATGTTAGTTGTGATGTTAGTTGTAATCTTGGTGGTGATGTTGGTGGTGATGGTAGTGGTGATGTTGGTGGTGATGTTGGTTGTGACCTTGGTGGTGATGTTAGTTGTGATGTTGGTGGTGATGGTGGTGGTGATGGTAGTGGTGATGTTAGTTGTGATGTTAGTTGTGATGTCGGTGGTGATGTTAGTTGTGATGTTAGTGGTGATGTTAGTTATGATGTTAGTGGTTATGTTAGTGGTGATGTTGGTGGTGGTGGTAGTGGTGATGATGGCGGTGATGTTGGTTGTGATGTTAGTTGTGATGTTAGTGGTGATGTTAGTGGTGATGTTGGTGGTGAAGTTAGTTGTGATGTTAGTTGTGTTGTTAGTGGTGATGTTGGTGGTGATGTTGGTGGTGGTGGTAGTGGTGATGTTGGTGGTGATGTTGGTGGTGATGTTAGTTGTGATGTTGGTGGTGATGTTGGTGGTGATGTTGGTGGTGATGTTAGCTGTGGTGTTAGTTGTGATGTTGGTGTTGATGTTAGTTGTGATGTTAGTTGTCTTGTTAGTTGTGATGTTAGTTGTGATGTTGGTGGTGATGTTGGTGGTGATGTTAGTGGTGATGTTGTTGGTGATGTTGGTGGTGATGTTAGTTGTGATGTTGGTGGTGATGATAGTTGTGATGTTGGTGGTGATGTTAGTTGGGTTGTTAGTGTTGATGTTAGCTGTGATGTTAGTTGTGATGTTAGTTGTGATGTTGGTAGTGATGTTGGTGGTGATGGTAGTGGTGATGTTAGTTGTGATGTTAGTTGTGATGTTGGTGGTGATGTTAGTTGTGATGTTAGTGGTGATGTTGGTTGTGATGTTACTTGTGTTGTTAGTTGTGATGTTGGTGGTGATGTTGGTGGTGATGGTAGTGGTGATGTTAGTTGTGATGTTAGTTGTGATGTTGGTGGTGATGTTGGTGGTGATGGTAGTGGTGATGTTGGTGGTGATGTTGGTTGTGATGTTGGTGGTGATGTTAGTTGTGATGTTGGTGGTGATGGTGGTGGTGATGGTAGTGGTGATGTTGTTGGTGATGTTGCTGGTGATGTTAGTTGTGATGTTAGTTGTGATGTTGCTGGTGATGTTGGTGGTGATGTTAGTTGTGATGTTGGTGGTGATTATAGTTGTGATGTTGGTGGTGATGTTAGTTGTGTTGTTAGTGGTGATGTTAGCTGTGATGTTAGTTGTGATGTTAGTTGTGATGTTGGTGGTGATGTTGGTGGTGATGTTGGTGGTGATGTTGGTGTTGATGTTGGTGGTGATGTTAGTTGTCTTGTTAGTTGTGATGTAAGTTGTGCTGTTAGTGGTGATGTTGGTGGTGATGTTAGTTGTGATGTTAGTTGTGATGTAAGTTGTGCTGTTAGTGGTGATGTTGGTGGTGATGTTAGCTGTGATGTTAGTTGTGATGTTGGTGGTGATGTTAGTTGTCATGTTAGTTTTCTTGTTAGTTGTGATGTTAGTTGTGATGTTGGTGGTGATGTTGGTGGTGATGTTGGTGGTGATGTTGGTGTTGATGTTGGTGGTGATGTTAGTTGTCTTGTTAGTTGTGATGTATGTTGTGCTGTTAGTGGTGATGTTGGCGGTGATGTTAGTTGTGATGTTAGTTGTGATGTAAGTTGTGCTGTTAGTGGTGATGTTGGTGGTGATGTTAGTTGTGATGTTAGTTGTGATGTTGGTGGTGATGTTGGTGGTGATGTTGGTGGTGATGTTAGTTGTGATATTGGTGGTGATGTTGGTTGTGATGTTAGTTGTGATGTTAGTTGTGATGTTAGTTGTGATGTTAGTTGTGATGTTGATGGTGATGTTGGTGGTGATGTTGGTGGTGATGTTGGTTGTGATGTTAGTCGTGATATTAGTGGTGATCTTGGTGGTGATGTTAGTTGTGATGTTAGTGGTGATGTTCGTGGTGATGTTGGTGGTGATGTTAGTTGTGATGTTGGTGGTGATGTTGGTGTTAATGTTAGTTGTGATGTTAGTTGTGATGTTGATGGTGATGTTGGTGGCGATGTTAGTTGTGATGTTAGTTGTGTTGTTAGTTTTGATGTTGGTGGTGATGTTGGTGGTGATGTTGGTGGTGATGTTGGTGGTGATGTTAGTTGTGATGTTGGTGGTGATGTTGGTGGTGATGTTAGTTGTGATGTTAGTTGTGATGTTGGTGGTGATGTTAGTTGTGTTGTTAGTTGTGTTGTTAGTTTTGATGCTGGTGGTGATGTTGGTGGTGATGTTGGTGGTGATGTTGGTGGTGATGTTAGTTGTGATGTTAGTGGTGATGTTGGTGGTGATGCTAGTTGTGTTGTTAGTTGTGTTGTTAGTTTTGATGTTGGTGGTGATGTTGGTGGTGATGTTGGTGGTGATGTTAGTGGTGATGTTGGTGGTGATGCTAGTTGTGTTGTTAGTTGTGTTGTTAGTTTTGATGTTGGTGGTGATGTTGGTGGTGATGTTGGTGGTGATGTTGGTGGTGATGTTGGTGGTGATGTTAGTTGTGATGTTGGTGGTGATGTTAGTTGTGATGTTAGTTGTGATGTTGGTGGTGATGTTAGTTGTGATGTTAGTTGTGATATTGCTGGTGATGTTGGTGGTGTTGTTGGTGGTGATGTTGGTGGTGATGTTGGTGGTGATGTTAGTTGTCTTGTTAGTTGAGATGTAATTTGTGCTGTTAGTTGTGATGTTGGTGGTGATGTTAGTTGTGATGTTAGTTGTGATGTTGGTGGTGATGTTGGTGGTGATGTTGGTGGTGATGGTAGTGGTGATGTTCGTGGTGATGTTGGTTGTGATGTTGGTGGTGATGTTGGTGGTAATGTAAGTTGTGATGTTAGTTGTGATGTTGGTGATGATGTTGGTGGTGATGTTAGTTGTGATGTTAGTTGTGATGTTGCTGGTGATGTTGGTGGTGATGTTAGTTGTGATGTTGGTGCTGATGGTAGTTGTGATGTTGGTGGTGATGTTAGTTGTGTTGTTAGTTGTGTAGTTAGTTTTGATGTTGGTGGTGATGTTGGGGGTGATGTTGGTGGTGATGTTGGTGGTGATGTTAGTTGTGATGTTGGTGGTGATATTGGTGGTGATGTTAGTTGTGATGTTAGTTGTAATGTTGGTGGTGATGTTAGTTGTGTTGTTATTTGTGTTGTTAGTTTTGATGTTGGTGGTTATGTTGGTGGTGATGTTGGTGGTGATGTTGGTGGTGATGTTAGTTGTGATGTTAGTGGTGATGTTGGTGGTGATGTTAGTTGTGTTGTTAGTTGTGTTGTTAGTTTTGATGTTCGTGATGTTGGTGGTGATGTTGGTGGTTATGTTGGTGGTGATGTTAGTTGTGATGTTGGTGGTGATGTTAGTTGTGTTGTTAGTTGTGTTGTTAGTTTTGATGTTGGTGGTGATGTTGGTGGTGATGTTGGTGGTTATGTTGGTGGTGATGTTAGTTGTGATGTTGGTGGTGATGTTAGTTGTGTTGTTAGTTGTGTTGTTGCTGGTGATGTTTGTGGTGATGTTGGTGGTGATGTTGGTGGTGATGTTAGTTTTCTTGTTAGTTGTGATGTAAGTTGTGCTGTTAGTTGTGATGTTGGTGGTGATGTTGGTGGTGATGGTAGTGGTGATGTTGGTGGTGATGTTGGTTGTGATGTTGGTGGTGATGTTAGTTGTGATGTTGGTGGTGATGGTGGTGGTGATGGTAATGGTGATGTTAGTTGTGATGTTAGTTGTGATGTTGGTGGTGATGTTAGTTGTGATGTTAGTGGTGATGTTGGTTGTGATGTTAGTTGTGTTGTTAGTTGTGATGTTGGTGGTGATGTGGGTGGTGATGGTAGTGGTGATGTTAGTTGTGATGTTAGTTGTAATCTTGGTGGTGATGTTGGTGGTGATGGTAGTGGTGATGTTGGTGGTGATGTTGGTTGTGACCTTGGTGGTGATGTTAGTTGTGATGTTGGTGGTGATGGTGGTGGTGATGGTAGTGGTGATGTTAGTTGTGATGTTAGTTGTGATGTCGGTGGTGATGTTAGTTGTGATGTTGGTGGTGATGTTGGTGGTGATGTTGGCGGTGATGTTGGTGTTGATGTTGGTGGTGATGTTAGTTGTCTTGTTAGTTGTGATGTAAGTTGTGCTGTTAGTGGTGATGTTGGTGGTGATGTTAGCTGTGATGTTAGTTGTGATGTTGGTGGTGATGTTAGTTGTGATGTTAGTTTTCTTGTTAGTTGTGATGTTAGTTGTGATGTTGGTGGTGATGTTGGTGGTGATGTTGGTGGTGATGTTGGTGTTGATGTTGGTGGTGATGTTAGTTGTCTTGTTAGTTGTGATGTATGTTGTGCTGTTAGTGGTGATGTTGGCGGTGATGTTAGTTGTGATGTTAGTTGTGATGTAAGTTGTGCTGTTAGTGGTGATGTTGGTGGTGATGTTAGTTGTGATGTTAGTTGTGATGTTGGTGGTGATGTTGGTGGTGATGTTGGTGGTGATGTTAGTTGTGATATTGGTGGTGATGTTGGTTGTGATGTTAGTTGTGATGTTAGTTGTGATGTTAGTTGTGATGTTAGTTGTGATGTTGATGGTGATGTTGGTGGTGATGTTGGTGGTGATGTTGGTTGTGATGTTAGTCGTGATATTAGTGGTGATCTTGGTGGTGATGTTAGTTGTGATGTTAGTGGTGATGTTCGTGGTGATGTTGGTGGTGATGTTAGTTGTGATGTTGGTGGTGATGTTGGTGGTAATGTTAGTTGTGATGTTAGTTGTGATGTTGATGGTGATGTTGGTGGCGATGTTAGTTGTGATGTTAGTTGTGATGTTGCTGGTGATGTTGGTGGTGATGTTAGTTGTGATGTTGGTGGTGATGATATTTGTGATGTTGGTGGTGATGTTAGTTGTGTTGTTAGTTGCGTAGTTAGTTTTGATGTTGGTGGTGATGTTGGGGCGATGTTGGTGGTGATGTTGGTGGTGATGTTAGTTGTGATGTTGGTGGTGATGTTGGTGGTGATGTTAGTTGTGATGTTAGTTGTGATGTTGGTGGTGATGTTGGTTGTGATGTTAGTTGTGTTGTTAGTTGTGATGTTGGTGGTGATGTGGGTGGTGATGGTAGTGGTGATGTTGGTGGTGATGTTGGTTGTGACCTTGGTGGTGATGTTAGTTGTGATGTTGGTGGTGATGGTGGTGGTGATGGTAGTGGTGATGTTAGTTGTGATGTTAGTTGTGATGTCGGTGGTGATGTTAGTTGTGATGTTAGTGGTGATGTTAGTTATGATGTTAGTGGTTATGTTAGTGGTGATGTTGGTGGTGGTGGTAGTGGTGATGATGGCGGTGATGTTGGTTGTGATGTTAGTTGTGATGTTAGTGGTGATGTTAGTGGTGATGTTGGTGGTGAAGTTAGTCGTGATGTTAGTTGTGTTGTTAGTGGTGATGTTGGTGGTGATGTTGGTGGTGGTGATAGTGGTGATGTTGGTGGTGATGTTGGTGGTGATGTTAGTTGTGATGTTGGTGGTGATGTTGGTGGTGATGTTGGTGGTGATGTTAGCTGTGGTGTTAGTTGTGATGTTGGTGGTGATGTTAGTTGTGATGTTAGTTGTCTTGTTAGTTGTGATGTTAGTTGTGATGTTGGTGGTGATGTTGGTGGTGATGTTAGTGGTGATGTTGTTGGTGATGTTGGTGGTGATGTTAGTTGTGATGTTGGTGGTGATGATAGTTGTGATGTTGGTGGTGATGTTAGTTGGGTTGTTAGTGTTGATGTTAGCTGTGATGTTTGTTGTGATGTTAGTTGTGATGTTGGTAGTGATGTTGGTGGTGATGGTAGTGGTGATGTTAGTTGTGATGTTAGTTGTGATGTTGGTGGTGATGTTAGTTGTGATGTTAGTGGTGATGTTGGTTGTGATGTTACTTGTGTTGTTAGTTGTGATGTTGGTGGTGATGTTGGTGGTGATGGTAGTGGTGATGTTAGTTGTGATGTTAGTTGTGATGTTGGTGGTGATGTTGGTGGTGATGGTAGTGGTGATGTTGGTGGTGATGTTGGTTGTGATGTTGGTGGTGATGTTAGTTGTGATGTTGGTGGTGATGGTGGTGGTGATGGTAGTGGTGATGTTGTTGGTGATGTTGCTGGTGATGTTAGTTGTGATGTTAGTTGTGATGTTGCTGGTGATGTTGGTGGTGATGTTAGTTGTGATGTTGGTGGTGATTATAGTTGTGATGTTGGTGGTGATGTTAGTTGTGTTGTTAGTGGTGATGTTAGCTGTGATGTTAGTTGTGATGTTAGTTGTGATGTTGGTGGTGATGTTGGTGGTGATGTTGGTGGTGATGTTGGTGTTGATGTTGGTGGTGATGTTAGTTGTCTTGTTAGTTGTGATGTAAGTTGTGCTGTTAGTGGTGATGTTGGTGGTGATGTTAGTTGTGATGTTAGTTGTGATGTAAGTTGTGCTGTTAGTGGTGATGTTGGTGGTGATGTTAGCTGTGATGTTAGTTGTGATGTTGGTGGTGATGTTAGTTGTGATGTTAGTTTTCTTGTTAGTTGTGATGTTAGTTGTGATGTTGGTGGTGATGTTGGTGGTGATGTTGGTGGTGATGTTGGTGTTGATGTTGGTGGTGATGTTAGTTGTCTTGTTAGTTGTGATGTATGTTGTGCTGTTAGTGGTGATGTTGGCGGTGATGTTAGTTGTGATGTTAGTTGTGATGTTAGTTGTGATGTCGGTGGTGATGTTAGTTGTGATGTTAGTGGTGATGTTAGTTATGATGTTAGTGGTTATGTTAGTGGTGATGTTGGTGGTGGTGGTAGTGGTGATGATGGCGGTGATGTTGGTTGTGATGTTAGTTGTGATGTTAGTGGTGATGTTAGTGGTGATGTTGGTGGTGAAGTTAGTCGTGATGTTAGTTGTGTTGTTAGTGGTGATGTTGGTGGTGATGTTGGTGGTGGTGGTAGTGGTGATGTTGGTGGTGATGTTGGTGGTGATGTTAGTTGTGATGTTGGTGGTGATGTTGGTGGTGATGTTGGTGGTGATGTTAGCTGTGGTGTTAGTTGTGATGTTGGTGGTGATGTTAGTTGTGATGTTAGTTGTCTTGTTAGTTGTGATGTTAGTTGTGATGTTGGTGGTGATGTTGGTGGTGATGTTAGTGGTGATGTTGTTGGTGATGTTGGTGGTGATGTTAGTTGTGATGTTGGTGGTGATGATAGTTGTGATGTTGGTGGTGATGTTAGTTGGGTTGTTAGTGTTGATGTTAGCTGTGATGTTTGTTGTGATGTTAGTTGTGATGTTGGTAGTGATGTTGGTGGTGATGGTAGTGGTGATGTTAGTTGTGATGTTAGTTGTGATGTTGGTGGTGATGTTAGTTGTGATGTTAGTGGTGATGTTGGTTGTGATGTTACTTGTGTTGTTAGTTGTGATGTTGGTGGTGATGTTGGTGGTGATGGTAGTGGTGATGTTAGTTGTGATGTTAGTTGTGATGTTGGTGGTGATGTTGGTGGTGATGGTAGTGGTGATGTTGGTGGTGATGTTGGTTGTGATGTTGGTGGTGATGTTAGTTGTGATGTTGGTGGTGATGGTGGTGGTGATGGTAGTGGTGATGTTGTTGGTGATGTTGCTGGTGATGTTAGTTGTGATGTTAGTTGTGATGTTGCTGGTGATGTTGGTGGTGATGTTAGTTGTGATGTTGGTGGTGATTATAGTTGTGATGTTGGTGGTGATGTTAGTTGTGTTGTTAGTGGTGATGTTAGCTGTGATGTTAGTTGTGATGTTAGTTGTGATGTTGGTGGTGATGTTGGTGGTGATGTTGGTGGTGATGTTGGTGTTGATGTTGGTGGTGATGTTAGTTGTCTTGTTAGTTGTGATGTAAGTTGTGCTGTTAGTGGTGATGTTGGTGGTGATGTTAGTTGTGATGTTAGTTGTGATGTAAGTTGTGCTGTTAGTGGTGATGTTGGTGGTGATGTTAGCTGTGATGTTAGTTGTGATGTTGGTGGTGATGTTAGTTGTGATGTTAGTTTTCTTGTTAGTTGTGATGTTAGTTGTGATGTTGGTGGTGATGTTGGTGGTGATGTTGGTGGTGATGTTGGTGTTGATGTTGGTGGTGATGTTAGTTGTCTTGTTAGTTGTGATGTATGTTGTGCTGTTAGTGGTGATGTTGGCGGTGATGTTAGTTGTGATGTTAGTTGTGATGTAAGTTGTGCTGTTAGTGGTGATGTTGGTGGTGATGTTAGTTGTGATGTTAGTTGTGATGTTGGTGGTGATGTTGGTGGTGATGTTGGTGGTGATGTTAGTTGTGATATTGGTGGTGATGTTGGTTGTGATGTTAGTTGTGATGTTAGTTGTGATGTTAGTTGTGATGTTAGTTGTGATGTTGATGGTGATGTTGGTGGTGATGTTGGTGGTGATGTTGGTTGTGATGTTAGTCGTGATATTAGTGGTGATCTTGGTGGTGATGTTAGTTGTGATGTTAGTGGTGATGTTCGTGGTGATGTTGGTGGTGATGTTAGTTGTGATGTTGGTGGTGATGTTGGTGGTAATGTTAGTTGTGATGTTAGTTGTGATGTTGATGGTGATGTTGGTGGCGATGTTAGTTGTGATGTTAGTTGTGATGTTGCTGGTGATGTTGGTGGTGATGTTAGTTGTGATGTTGGTGGTGATGATATTTGTGATGTTGGTGGTGATGTTAGTTGTGTTGTTAGTTGTGTAGTTAGTTTTGATGTTGGTGGTGATGTTGGGGCGATGTTGGTGGTGATGTTGGTGGTGATGTTAGTTGTGATGTTGGTGGTGATGTTGGTGGTGATGTTAGTTGTGATGTTAGTTGTGATGTTGGTGGTGATGTTAGTTGTGTTGTTAGTTGTGTTGTTAGTTTTGATGTTGGTGGTTATGTTGGTGGTGATGTTGGTGGTGATGTTGGTGGTGATGTTAGTTTTGATGTTAGTGGTGATGTTGGTGGTGATGTTAGTTGTGTTGTTAGTTGTGTTGTTAGTTTTGATGTTGGTGGTGATGTTGATGGTGATGTTGGTGGTGATGTTGGTGGTGATGTTGGTGGTGATGTTAGTTGTGATGTTGGTGGTGATGTTAGTTGTGTTGTTAGTTGTGTTGTTGGTGGTGATGTTGGTGGTGATGTTGGAGGTGATGTTGGTGGTGACGTTAGTTGTGATGATAGTTGTGATGTTGGTGGTGATGTTAGTTGTGATGTTAGTTGTAATGTTGGTGGTGATGTTGGTGGTGTTGTTTGTGGTGATGTTGGTGGTGATGTTGGTGGTGATGTTAGTTGTCTTGTTAGTTGTGATGTAAGTTGTGCTGTTAGTTGTGATGTTGGTGGTGATGTTGGTGGTGATGGTAGTGGTGATGTTGGTGGTGATGTTGGTTGTGATGTTGGTGGTGATGTTAGTTATGATGTTGGTGGTGATGGTGGTGGTGATGGTAATGGTGATGTTAGTTGTGATGTTAGTTGTGATGTTGGTGGTGATGTTAGTTGTGATGTTAGTGGTGATGTTGGTTGTGATGTTTGTTGTGTTGTTAGTTGTGATGTTGGTGGTGATGTTGGTGGTGATGGTAGTGGTGATGTTAGTTGTGATGTTAGTTGTGATCTTGGAGGTGATGTTGGTGGTGATGGTAGTGGTGATGTTGGTGGTGATGTTAGTTGTGATGTTAGTGGTGATGTTAGTTATGATGTTAGTGGTGATGTTAGTGGTGATGATGGTGGTGGTGGTAGTGGTGATGATGGCGGTGATGTTGGTTGTGATGCTAGTTGTGATGTTAGTGGTGATGTTAGTTGTGATGTTGGTGGTGATGTTAGTTGTGATGTTAGTTGTGTTGTTAGTGGTGATGTTGGTGGTGATGTTGGTGGTGATGTTGGTGGTGATGTTAGTTGTGATGTTGGTGGTGATGTTGGTGGTGATGTTGGTTGTGATGTTAGCGGTGATGTTAGTTGTGATGTTGGTGGTGATGTTAGTTGTGATGTTAGTTGTCTTGTTAGTTGTGATGTTAGTTGTGATGTTGGTGGTGATGTTGGTGGTGATGTTAGTGGTGATGTTGTTGGTGATGTTGGTGGTGATGTTAGTTGTGATGTTAGTTGTGATATTGCTGGTGATGTTGGTGGTGATGTTAGTTGTGATGTTGGTGGTGATGATAGTTGTGATGTTGGTGGTGATGTTAGTTGAATTGTTAGTGGTGATGTTAGCTGTGGTGTTAGTTGTGATGTTAGTTGTGATGTTGGTGGTGATGTTGGTGGTGAGGGTAGTGATGATGTTAGTTGTGATGTTAGTTGTGATGTTGGTGGTGATGTTAGTTGTGATGTTAGTGGTGATGTTGGTTGTGATGTTAGTTGTGTTGTTAGTTGTGATGTTGGTGGTGATTTTGGTGGTGATGGTAGTGGTGATGTTAGTTGTGATGTTAGTTGTGATGTTGGTCGTGATGTTGGTGGTGATGGTAGTGGTGATGTTCGTGGTGATGTTGGTTGTGATGTTGGTGGTGATGTTGGTGGTAATGTAAGTTGTGATGTTAGTTGTGATGTTGGTGATGATGTTGGTGGTGATGTTAGTTGTGATGTTAGTTGTGATGTTGCTGGTGATGTTGGTGGTGATGTTAGTTGTGATGTTGGTGCTGATGGTAGTTGTGATGTTGGTGGTGATGTTAGTTGTGTTGTTAGTTGTGTAGTTAGTTTTGATGTTGGTGGTGATGTTGGGGGTGATGTTGGTGGTGATGTTGGTGGTGATGTTAGTTGTGATGTTGGTGGTGATATTGGTGGTGATGTTAGTTGTGATGTTAGTTGTAATGTTGGTGGTGATGTTAGTTGTGTTGTTATTTGTGTTGTTAGTTTTGATGTTGGTGGTTATGTTGGTGGTGATGTTGGTGGTGATGTTGGTGGTGATGTTAGTTGTGATGTTAGTGGTGATGTTGGTGGTGATGTTAGTTGTGTTGTTAGTTGTGTTGTTAGTTTTGATGTTCGTGGTGATGTTGGTGGTGATGTTGGTGGTTATGTTGGTGGTGATGTTAGTTGTGATGTTGGTGGTGATGTTAGTTGTGTTGTTAGTTGTGTTGTTAGTTTTGATGTTGGTGGTGATGTTGGTGGTGATGTTGGTGGTTATGTTGGTGGTGATGTTAGTTGTGATGTTGGTGGTGATGTTAGTTGTGTTGTTAGTTGTGTTGTTGCTGGTGATGTTTGTGGTGATGTTGGTGGTGATGTTGGTGGTGATGTTAGTTTTCTTGTTAGTTGTGATGTAAGTTGTGCTGTTAGTTGTGATGTTGGTGGTGATGTGGGTGGTGATGGTAGTGGTGATGTTGGTGGTGATGTTGGTTGTGATGTTGGTGGTGATGTTAGTTGTGATGTTGGTGGTGATGGTGGTGGTGATGGTAATGGTGATGTTAGTTGTGATGTTAGTTGTGATGTTAGTTGTGATGTTAGTGGTGATGTTGGTTGTGATGTTAGTTGTGTTGTTAGTTGTGATGTTGGTGGTGATGTGGGTGGTGATGGTAGTGGTGATGTTAGTTGTGATGTTAGTTGTAATCTTGGTGGTGATGTTGGTGGTGATGGTAGTGGTGATGTTGGTGGTGATGTTGGTTGTGACCTTGGTGGTGATGTTAGTTGTGATGTTGGTGGTGATGGTGGTGGTGATGGTAGTGGTGATGTTAGTTGTGATGTTAGTTGTGATGTCGGTGGTGATGTTAGTGGTTATGTTAGTGGTGATGTTGGTGGTGGTGGTAGTGGTGATGATGGCGGTGATGTTGGTTGTGATGTTAGTTGTGATGTTAGTGGTGATGTTAGTGGTGATGTTGGTGGTGAAGTTAGTTGTGATGTTAGTTGTGTTGTTAGTGGTGATGTTGGTGGTGATGTTGGTGGTGGTGGTAGTGGTGATGTTGGTGGTGATGTTGGTGGTGATGTTAGTTGTGATGTTGGTGGTGATGTTGGTGGTGATGTTGGTGGTGATGTTAGCTGTGGTGTTAGTTGTGATGTTGGTGGTGATGTTAGTTGTGATGTTAGTTGTCTTGTTAGTTGTGATGTTAGTTGTGATGTTGGTGGTGATGTTGGTGGTGATGTTAGTGGTGATGTTGTTGGTGATGTTGGTGGTGATGTTAGTTGTGATGTTGGTGGTGATGATAGTTGTGATGTTGGTGGTGATGTTAGTTGGGTTGTTAGTGTTGATGTTAGCTGTGATGTTAGTTGTGATGTTAGTTGTGATGTTGGTAGTGATGTTGGTGGTGATGGTAGTGGTGATGTTAGTTGTGATGTTAGTTGTAATGTTGGTGGTGATGTTAGTTGTGATGTTAGTGGTGATGTTGGTTGTGATGTTACTTGTGTTGTTAGTTGTGATGTTGGTGGTGATGTTGGTGGTGATGGTAGTGGTGATGTTAGTTGTGATGTTAGTTGTGATGTTGGTGGTGATGTTGGTGGTGATGGTAGTGGTGATGTTGGTGGTGATGTTGGTTGTGATGTTGGTGGTGATGTTAGTTGTGATGTTGGTGGTGATGGTGGTGGTGATGGTAGTGGTGATGTTGTTGGTGATGTTGCTGGTGATGTTAGTTGTGATGTTAGTTGTGATGTTGCTGGTGATGTTGGTGGTGATGTTAGTTGTGATGTTGGTGGTGATTATAGTTGTGATGTTGGTGGTGATGTTAGTTGTGTTGTTAGTGGTGATGTTAGCTGTGATGTTAGTTGTGATGTTAGTTGTGATGTTGGTGGTGATGTTGGTGGTGATGTTGGTGGTGATGTTGGTGTTGATGTTGGTGGTGATGTTAGTTGTCTTGTTAGTTGTGATGTAAGTTGTGCTGTTAGTGGTGATGTTGGTGGTGATGTTAGTTGTGATGTTAGTTGTGATGTAAGTTGTGCTGTTAGTGGTGATGTTGGTGGTGATGTTAGCTGTGATGTTAGTTGTGATGTTGGTGGTGATGTTAGTTGTCATGTTAGTTTTCTTGTTAGTTGTGATGTTAGTTGTGATGTTGGTGGTGATGTTGGTGGTGATGTTGGTGGTGATGTTGGTGTTGATGTTGGTGGTGATGTTAGTTGTCTTGTTAGTTGTGATGTATGTTGTGCTGTTAGTGGTGATGTTGGCGGTGATGTTAGTTGTGATGTTAGTTGTGATGTAAGTTGTGCTGTTAGTGGTGATGTTGGTGGTGATGTTAGTTGTGATGTTAGTTGTGATGTTGGTGGTGATGTTGGTGGTGATGTTGGTGGTGATGTTAGTTGTGATATTGGTGGTGATGTTGGTTGTGATGTTAGTTGTGATGTTAGTTGTGATGTTAGTGGTGATGTTCGTGGTGATGTTGGTGGTGATGTTAGTTGTGATGTTGGTGGTGATGTTGGTGTTAATGTTAGTTGTGATGTTAGTTGTGATGTTGATGGTGATGTTGGTGGCGATGTTAGTTGTGATGTTAGTTGTGATGTTGCTGGTGATGTTGGTGGTGATGTTAGTTGTGATGTTGGTGGTGATGATAGTTGTGATGTTGGTGGTGATGTTAGCTGTGTTGTTAGTTGTGTTGTTAGTTTTGATGTTGGTGGTGATGTTGGTGGTGATGTTGGTGGTGATGTTGGTGGTGATGTTAGTTGTGATGTTGGTGGTGATGTTGGTGGTGATGTTAGTTGTGATGTTAGTTGTGATGTTGGTGGTGATGTTAGTTGTGTTGTTAGTTGTGTTGTTAGTTTTGATGCTGGTGGTGATGTTGGTGGTGATGTTGGTGGTGATGTTGGTGGTGATGTTAGTTGTGATGTTAGTGGTGATGTTGGTGGTGATGCTAGTTGTGTTGTTAGTTGTGTTGTTAGTTTTGATGTTGGTGGTGATGTTGGTGGTGATGTTGGTGGTGATGTTAGTGGTGATGTTGGTGGTGATGCTAGTTGTGTTGTTAGTTGTGTTGTTAGTTTTGATGTTGGTGGTGATGTTGGTGGTGATGTTGGTGGTGATGTTGGTGGTGATGTTGGTGGTGATGTTAGTTGTGATGTTGGTGGTGATGTTAGTTGTGATGTTAGTTGTGATGTTGGTGGTGATGTTAGTTGTGATGTTAGTTGTGATATTGCTGGTGATGTTGGTGGTGTTGTTGGTGGTGATGTTGGTGGTGATGTTGGTGGTGATGTTAGTTGTCTTGTTAGTTGAGATGTAATTTGTGCTGTTAGTTGTGATGTTGGTGGTGATGTTAGTTGTGATGTTAGTTGTGATGTTGGTGGTGATGTTGGTGGTGATGTTGGTGGTGATGGTAGTGGTGATGTTCGTGGTGATGTTGGTTGTGATGTTGGTGGTGATGTTGGTGGTAATGTAAGTTGTGATGTTAGTTGTGATGTTGGTGATGATGTTGGTGGTGATGTTAGTTGTGATGTTAGTTGTGATGTTGCTGGTGATGTTGGTGGTGATGTTAGTTGTGATGTTGGTGCTGATGGTAGTTGTGATGTTGGTGGTGATGTTAGTTGTGTTGTTAGTTGTGTAGTTAGTTTTGATGTTGGTGGTGATGTTGGGGGTGATGTTGGTGGTGATGTTGGTGGTGATGTTAGTTGTGATGTTGGTGGTGATATTGGTGGTGATGTTAGTTGTGATGTTAGTTGTAATGTTGGTGGTGATGTTAGTTGTGTTGTTATTTGTGTTGTTAGTTTTGATGTTGGTGGTTATGTTGGTGGTGATGTTGGTGGTGATGTTGGTGGTGATGTTAGTTGTGATGTTAGTGGTGATGTTGGTGGTGATGTTAGTTGTGTTGTTAGTTGTGTTGTTAGTTTTGATGTTCGTGGTGATGTTGGTGGTGATGTTGGTTGTTATGTTGGTGGTGATGTTAGTTGTGATGTTGGTGGTGATGTTAGTTGTGTTGTTAGTTGTGTTGTTAGTTTTGATGTTGGTGGTGATGTTGGTGGTGATGTTGGTGGTTATGTTGGTGGTGATGTTAGTTGTGATGTTGGTGGTGATGTTAGTTGTGTTGTTAGTTGTGTTGTTGCTGGTGATGTTTGTGGTGATGTTGGTGGTGATGTTGGTGGTGATGTTAGTTTTCTTGTTAGTTGTGATGTAAGTTGTGCTGTTAGTTGTGATGTTGGTGGTGATGTTGGTGGTGATGGTAGTGGTGATGTTGGTGGTGATGTTGGTTGTGATGTTGGTGGTGATGTTAGTTGTGATGTTGGTGGTGATGGTGGTGGTGATGGTAATGGTGATGTTAGTTGTGATGTTAGTTGTGATGTTGGTGGTGATGTTAGTTGTGATGTTAGTGGTGATGTTGGTTGTGATGTTAGTTGTGTTGTTAGTTGTGATGTTGGTGGTGAGGTGGGTGGTGATGGTAGTGGTGATGTTAGTTGTGATGTTAGTTGTAATCTTGGTGGTGATGTTGGTGGTGATGGTAGTGGTGATGTTGGTGGTGATGTTGGTTGTGACCTTGGTGGTGATGTTAGTTGTGATGTTGGTGGTGATGGTGGTGGTGATGGTAGTGGTGATGTTAGTTGTGATGTTAGTTGTGATGTCGGTGGTGATGTTAGTTGTGATGTTAGTGGTGATGTTAGTTATGATGTTAGTGGTTATGTTAGTGGTGATGTTGGTGGTGGTGGTAGTGGTGATGATGGCGGTGATGTTGGTTGTGATGTTAGTTGTGATGTTAGTGGTGATGTTAGTGGTGATGTTGGTGGTGAAGTTAGTTGTGATGTTAGTTGTGTTGTTAGTGGTGATGTTGGTGGTGATGTTGGTGGTGGTGGTAGTGGTGATGTTGGTGGTGATGTTGGTGGTGATGTTAGTTGTGATGTTGGTGGTGATGTTGGTGGTGATGTTGGTGGTGATGTTAGCTGTGGTGTTAGTTGTGATGTTGGTGGTGATGTTAGTTGTGATGTTAGTTGTCTTGTTAGTTGTGATGTTAGTTGTGATGTTGGTGGTGATGTTGGTGGTGATGTTAGTGGTGATGTTGTTGGTGATGTTGGTGGTGATGTTAGTTGTGATGTTGGTGGTGATGATAGTTGTGATGTTGGTGGTGATGTTAGTTGGGTTGTTAGTGTTGATGTTAGCTGTGATGTTAGTTGTGATGTTAGTTGTGATGTTGGTAGTGATGTTGGTGGTGATGGTAGTGGTGATGTTAGTTGTGATGTTAGTTGTGATGTTGGTGGTGATGTTAGTTGTGATGTTAGTGGTGATGTTGGTTGTGATGTTACTTGTGTTGTTAGTTGTGATGTTGGTGGTGATGTTGGTGGTGATGGTAGTGGTGATGTTAGTTGTGATGTTAGTTGTGATGTTGGTGGTGATGTTGGTGGTGATGGTAGTGGTGATGTTGGTGGTGATGTTGGTTGTGATGTTGGTGGTGATGTTAGTTGTGATGTTGGTGGTGATGGTGGTGGTGATGGTAGTGGTGATGTTGTTGGTGATGTTGCTGGTGATGTTAGTTGTGATGTTAGTTGTGATGTTGCTGGTGATGTTGGTGGTGATGTTAGTTGTGATGTTGGTGGTGATTATAGTTGTGATGTTGGTGGTGATGTTAGTTGTGTTGTTAGTGGTGATGTTAGTTGTGATGTTAGTTGTGATGTTGGTGGTGATGTTGGTGGTGATGTTGGTGGTGATGTTGGTGTTGATGTTGGTGGTGATGTTAGTTGTCTTGTTAGTTGTGATGTAAGTTGTGCTGTTAGTGGTGATGTTGGTGGTGATGTTAGCTGTGATGTTAGTTGTGATGTTGGTGGTGATGTTAGTTGTCATGTTAGTTTTCTTGTTAGTTGTGATGTTAGTTGTGATGTTGGTGGTGATGTTGGTGGTGATGTTGGTGGTGATGTTGGTGTTGATGTTGGTGGTGATGTTAGTTGTCTTGTTAGTTGTGATGTATGTTGTGCTGTTAGTGGTGATGTTGGCGGTGATGTTAGTTTGATGTTAGTTGTGATGTAAGTTGTGCTGTTAGTGGTGATGTTGGTGGTGATGTTAGTTGTGATGTTAGTTGTGATGTTGGTGGTGATGTTGGTGGTGATGTTGGTGGTGATGTTAGTTGTGATATTGGTGGTGATGTTGGTTGTGATGTTAGTTGTGATGTTAGTTGTGATGTTAGTTGCGATGTTAGTTGTGATGTTGATGGTGATGTTGGTGGTGATGTTGGTGGTGATGTTGGTTGTGATGTTAGTCGTGATATTAGTGGTGATCTTGGTGGTGATGTTAGTTGTGATGTTAGTGGTGATGTTCGTGGTGATGTTGGTGGTGATGTTAGTTGTGATGTTGGTGGTGATGTTGGTGTTAATGTTAGTTGTGATGTTAGTTGTGATGTTGATGGTGATGTTGGTGGCGATCTTAGTTGTGATGTTAGTTGTGATGTTGCTGGTGATGTTGGTGGTGATGTTAGTTGTGATGTTGGTGGTGATGATAGTTGTGATGTTGGTGGTGATGTTAGCTGTGTTGTTAGTTGTGTTGTTAGTTTTGATGTTGGTGGTGATGTTGGTGGTGATGTTGGTGGTGATGTTGGTGGTGATGTTAGTTGTGATGTTGGTGGTGATGTTGGTGGTGATGTTAGTTGTGATGTTAGTTGTGATGTTGGTGGTGATGTTAGTTGTGTTGTTAGTTGTGTTGTTAGTTTTGATGCTGGTGGTGATGTTGGTGGTGATGTTGGTGGTGATGTTGGTGGTGATGTTAGTTGTGATGTTAGTGGTGATGTTGGTGGTGATGCTAGTTGTGTTGTTAGTTGTGTTGTTAGTTTTGATGTTGGTGGTGATGTTGGTGGTGATGTTGGTGGTGATGTTAGTGGTGATGTTGGTGGTGATGCTAGTTGTGTTGTTAGTTGTGTTGTTAGTTTTGATGTTGGTGGTGATGTTGGTGGTGATGTTGGTGGTGATGTTGGTGGTGATGTTGGTGGTGATGTTAGTTGTGATGTTGGTGGTGATGTTAGTTGTGATGTTAGTTGTGATGTTGGTGGTGATGTTAGTTGTGATGTTAGTTGTGATATTGCTGGTGATGTTGGTGGTGTTGTTGGTGGTGATGTTGGTGGTGATGTTGGTGGTGATGTTAGTTGTCTTGTTAGTTGAGATGTAATTTGTGCTGTTAGTTGTGATGTTGGTGGTGATGTTAGTTGTGATGTTAGTTGTGATGTTGGTGGTGATGTTGGTAGTGATGTTGGTGGTGATGGTAGTGGTGATGTTAGTTGTGATGTTAGTTGTGATGTTGGTGGTGATGTTAGTTGTGATGTTAGTGGTGATGTTGGTTGTGATGTTACTTGTGTTGTTAGTTGTGATGTTGGTGGTGATGTTGGTGGTGATGGTAGTGGTGATGTTAGTTGTGATGTTAGTTGTGATGTTGGTGGTGATGTTGGTGGTGATGGTAGTGGTGATGTTGGTGGTGATGTTGGTTGTGATGTTGGTGGTGATGTTAGTTGTGATGTTGGTGGTGATGGTGGTGGTGATGGTAGTGGTGATGTTGTTGGTGATGTTGCTGGTGATGTTAGTTGTGATGTTAGTTGTGATGTTGCTGGTGATGTTGGTGGTGATGTTAGTTGTGATGTTGGTGGTGATTATAGTTGTGATGTTGGTGGTGATGTTAGTTGTGTTGTTAGTGGTGATGTTAGTTGTGATGTTAGTTGTGATGTTGGTGGTGATGTTGGTGGTGATGTTGGTGGTGATGTTGGTGTTGATGTTGGTGGTGATGTTAGTTGTCTTGTTAGTTGTGATGTAAGTTGTGCTGTTAGTGGTGATGTTGGTGGTGATGTTAGTTGTGATGTTAGTTGTGATGTAAGTTGTGCTGTTAGTGGTGATGTTGGTGGTGATGTTAGCTGTGATGTTAGTTGTGATGTTGGTGGTGATGTTAGTTGTCATGTTAGTTTTCTTGTTAGTTGTGATGTTAGTTGTGATGTTGGTGGTGATGTTGGTGGTGATGTTGGTGGTGATGTTGGTGTTGATGTTGGTGGTGATGTTAGTTGTCTTGTTAGTTGTGATGTATGTTGTGCTGTTAGTGGTGATGTTGGCGGTGATGTTAGTTGTGATGTTAGTTGTGATGTAAGTTGTGCTGTTAGTGGTGATGTTGGTGGTGATGTTAGTTGTGATGTTAGTTGTGATGTTGGTGGTGATGTTGGTGGTGATGTTGGTGGTGATGTTAGTTGTGTTATTGGTGGTGATGTTGGTTGTGATGTTAGTTGTGATGTTAGTTGTGATGTTAGTTGCGATGTTAGTTGTGATGTTGATGGTGATGTTGGTGGTGATGTTGGTGGTGATGTTGGTTGTGATGTTAGTCGTGATATTAGTGGTGATCTTGGTGGTGATGTTAGTTGTGATGTTAGTGGTGATGTTCGTGGTGATGTTGGTGGTGATGTTAGTTGTGATGTTGGTGGTGATGTTGGTGTTAATGTTAGTTGTGATGTTAGTTGTGATGTTGATGGTGATGTTGGTGGCGATCTTAGTTGTGATGTTAGTTGTGATGTTGCTGGTGATGTTGGTGGTGATGTTAGTTGTGATGTTGGTGGTGATGATAGTTGTGATGTTGGTGGTGATGTTAGCTGTGTTGTTAGTTGTGTTGTTAGTTTTGATGTTGGTGGTGATGTTGGTGGTGATGTTGGTGGTGATGTTGGTGGTGATGTTAGTTGTGATGTTGGTGGTGATGTTGGTGGTGATGTTAGTTGTGATGTTAGTTGTGATGTTGGTGGTGATGTTAGTTGTGTTGTTAGTTGTGTTGTTAGTTTTGATGCTGGTGGTGATGTTGGTGGTGATGTTGGTGGTGATGTTGGTGGTGATGTTAGTTGTGATGTTAGTGGTGATGTTGGTGGTGATGCTAGTTGTGTTGTTAGTTGTGTTGTTAGTTTTGATGTTGGTGGTGATGTTGGTGGTGATGTTGGTGGTGATGTTAGTGGTGATGTTGGTGGTGATGCTAGTTGTGTTGTTAGTTGTGTTGTTAGTTTTGATGTTGGTGGTGATGTTGGTGGTGATGTTGGTGGTGATGTTGGTGGTGATGTTGGTGGTGATGTTAGTTGTGATGTTGGTGGTGATGTTAGTTGTGATGTTAGTTGTGATGTTGGTGGTGATGTTAGTTGTGATGTTAGTTGTGATATTGCTGGTGATGTTGGTGGTGTTGTTGGTGGTGATGTTGGTGGTGATGTTGGTGGTGATGTTAGTTGTCTTGTTAGTTGAGATGTAATTTGTGCTGTTAGTTGTGATGTTGGTGGTGATGTTAGTTGTGATGTTAGTTGTGATGTTGGTGGTGATGTTGGTGGTGATGTTGGTGGTGATGTTAGTTGCGATATTGGTGGTGATGTTGGTTGTGATGTTAGTTGTGATGTTAGTTGTGATGTTAGTTGTGATGTTAGTTGTGATGTTGGTGGTGATGTTGGTGATGATGTTGGTGGTGATGTTGGTTGTGATGTTAGTTGTGATATTAGTGGTGATCTTGGTGGTGATGTTAGTTGTGATGTTAGTGGTGATGTTCGTGGTGATATTGGTGGTGATGTTAGTTGTGATGTTGGTGGTGATGTTGGTGGTAATGTTAGTTGTGATGTTAGTTGTGATGTTGGTGGTGCTGTTGGTGGTGATGTTAGTTGTGATGTTAGTTGTGATGTTGGCGGTGATGTTGGTGGTGATGTTAGTCGTGATGTTAGTTGTGATGTTAGTTGTGATGTTGGTGGTGATATTAGTGGTGATGTTGGTGGTGATGTTAGTTGTGATGTTAGTTGTAATGTTAGTGGTGATGTTGGTGGTGATGTTAGTTGTGATGTTAATTGTGATGTTGGTGGTGATGTTGGTGGTGATGTTAGTTGTGGTGTTAGTTGTGATGTTGGTGGTGATGTTAGTTGTGATGGTGGTGATGTTGTTGGTGGCGATGGTAGTCATAATGTTAGTGAACCCCCAAACTCCATCAAACAAAGTAGATCTTGGCAGGATCTGAACTCAGAGAGTAGAGAGTCAAAATGAATCATGCACATCATTCTCTCTGACATTCTATCATCTCTGCCAATTTACTGCCTTTGTAGTTATTTAATCACAAATACCCAAACCCCAAACAACTCCACAGAAAGCTGATACTATTTATATATAAGTAGTGAATAGATGATGTTGAGAGAATTGCTTAAGATTCAAATCCAGTGAGATGTTCAATCAGGAGTTATTTCTATATTGATTTCTAAATATTTTGAGTAAACTACACTGACCTATAAAATCACAAAAGATTCTGTATGATGATCAGATCTAAATGATAGGTAGCCACAGGGTAATGTCTTCCGCAACCACCTCTCCTTGTGTGTTTTCTTTATTCATTACTGAATAACATCATACATAAAGAGATGTATATTGAACTAATTCAAGCTGCTACCACACCAGTGTTACATATAGAGCTAGTTGACGTATCATCCCCACACCATCACAATATCATTACCATACCATAGCTATACCATCACCATAACATTATCGTATCATCACATACCATACAATTACATACTATACCACCAACATACAATCACATACAATAAATATTATACACACACGCACACATACACATATATACATATATATATACATATATATATATATATGTATATATATATATATATATATATATATATTGGTAAACGGAAAAGAAAATGCTGACAAATTGTTCACAGTGTGAACAATTTGTCAGCATTTTCTTTTCCGTTTACCAATATATCATAACTTGTGTGTTACACCTCTATTCTTTTAAATATATATATATAGCAGTTTGATTAGAAATTGAACTGTGTTGTTACAATGAAAATATCATTATCATGAAAACAAAAACACAGGGGGGGGGGGCGAAATATAGGAAACAGAAAACGTGGAAGAAACAAGTAGATGGGCAATTCCTCTTCATTGGGTGTCTTTCTGTGGATCATTATAGTTTCGAATCCTATATATCGTTTTCGGTGCGCCTGGCCGACTGAACTCACTCGATATGCAAATTAGGCTGCTCAGCCGTTAATTTTCATAAGGAAAGTATATACTTTCGGACGTTCAACCATCTGGCAGAAAGGTATACGGTGCTGACGATAGCTAATAAGCTTGAAACTAGTACATCGTTCCTGTGTCAGTGTTGAACAAAAAGGTGACGTGGTTGCCTAAACACTGTACGGCGTAATTCAGGCTGTTTGTTTGTTTACAAACGAACAAACCGAGCATTATAATAAATGTTCGGTAAACTGTTACGTGCATATATATATGTGTGCCTGTATGTATATATATACATGCTACTGTGCGTCTGTATACATATATGTATGTACGTATACATACATACTTACATTTAAGTAAGTGCCGTACTAAGAGTGAGAAATGAAATTTCGTTTCATTCTATTCAATTTATATATATATATATATATATATATATATATAGGCGTGTGGTTAGAGAATTGGATTCGCAATCGTAAGGTTGTGAGTTCGATTCCTGGACCAGGCGATGCGTTATGTCCTTGAGTAAGACACTTTATTTCACGTTGCTCCTTCTACCTGGAGTTGCGACCGATAGATAGTATTAGCAATTGGAAAGATCAACGGAAACATTGTTCCCTCGGTCCGATTTGACGAAAGTCGATCGTTTAAAAAAAAAAATATATATATATATGTATATATATATATATATGTATATATATATAAATATATATATATATATATATATATATATATAGGAACGAGTAGGACCCCGACTGCTAATTCTGCTCACAAGGATTGGTCAAAAGTTTGTTGTTGAGACACATAATTCTATCATGGCAATTTGTGGAAGGAAGGGGTAGCTGAACCTGCCAGAAGAAGAAAGAGCAGGTGGTGGAAACCCAGTCGTGCGTTGATAGTGCCAAGGAAGTATACTGGGGGAGGGGGAGTCGAAACAATAAGTAAAACAATATGGGGTAAATATAGAATTAGCCGTCGAAACGGCTTGAGCTCAGCCGTCGGGGTCCTACTCGTTCCTATTACCCACTCTACTACCCTAAGTATTGAGTACTTTGGTGCGTTATGGTCTACCTGGTTCCTTACCACATTTCCTTCGTTATATATATATATGTATGTGTATATATATATATATATATATATATATATATATATATATATATATATATATATATATGGAGGCACATGGCTTAGTGGTTAGAGCATTGGTTGTGAGTTCAATTCTCAGACCGGGTGATGTGTTGTTTCCTTGAGCGAAAAACTTTATTTCACATTGCTCCAGTTTACTCAGCTGTAGAAATGAGATGATAGGGATTGGGGTCCATATCATTCCACTGCAAAGTGGTCGTGGAGGTGCCACGGCAAAAAAGCACCCAGCACTCACTGTAAATGAGGTTGTTGTTAGGAAGGGCATCCAGCTGTAGAAATCAAGCCAGAATCAGTTCCCGTCCCACGCTTGCAAGCAGGGAAAAAGCGGACGTAAATGATGATGATGATGATATATATAACTACAGTTATATATATATATATATATATATATAACTGTAGTTGTCTCTGTGTGTGTGTCCTCATTTTTGCAAAGTCTATACAAATCCACATTTCTTCTCCGATTGACTTCAAACTTATATTTATATATTCCTTGCGGTCTAAAGATATTAACTGCAGCTTTTATTTTTCAATTTTCTGTTGTTAAAGGGGAGTTAGGCGCCGGTTATCGATCTCCATCGCGCCCTTATAATATTTGTCTGTATGTCTGGCTGTCTACATTGCGACATTATGACAAACATTGACGACGTATTACGTTCGTTATTATCAACCCTAGTACTTATTTTTCAAGTCAAGAAACTTATTCTATCACTCTCTTTTACTATATACATGTGTGTATATATCATAGCATATTACTACATACATACATACACACACACACATATATATAGGTATATATATATAGAGAGAGGGAGAGAGCGAAAAGGTGAAATTGGAAATAGCACGGAAAATATATTTAAGGATCTGCTTATCTCTTTTTTTTCCTTTCTTTGATTCATCAAATTGACATTATTGAAAAATGAGAGGGACAATTGTTTTAAAAAAGAGTTTTATAATGTATATAAAGTATAACTGGTTTCGATGTATTCGTAAAATCCATTTTATCAAATGTGGAGTATTACAATTAAAAAGAATTAATAAGAATTAAAAATTAAAGATTGAAAATTAAGTGTTTAGGCAAATTTTTTCATCTTCCTTGTTGAGAAGGAGACTGAAAAAAAAGTGCCTCAAATTTATATAAATATATATATTAGGATTGGTGCTCTGAAATAGTGATGTATACATGAATGTATGTATAGTATATTTGGCAAGATATCCTATGTTAAAAACATTTTGAAGACCATACGCTATCGGTTTTAAAGTAATGACTATGTCACTTACTTCTTTTCGGCGAAAGAAGGGAGAGAAGCTAATAGTCTGTTTCACGCTATTTGGTGATCATCAGAGCCATGCACTCCCTGCTTCCGCCTAAAATTATAGAAGCTGGATTCTTATAGAATTCCGGTAATAATCAGGAGCTGATTATACAGAGCAGTTGCCGGTCCAGCAAAAATTAAGTATTAGTATTGGTGCTCTGAAATAGCGATGTATACATGAATGTATGTATAGTATATTTGGCAATATACCATATGTTCCAGACTGGTGATGCAAACTCTAAGTGTGGCCGCATGTATATACTGGATAGTCAGTGAATTTCCAACCGATAAGGTATGTTTTTCATGGGTATGACTCTATTTATAAAACAAAAATTGTATTTTATCTGATGAAAGCGTACCAATGTTGTCTTGGTTACCCTTGAAATATATATAATAAAATAAATATGGTTTTATAAATATAGTTTCCATTTATTGAATATCATTGAATATTTACTCCAGTAACTTGTTGAGTGCTTTAAATCATTTATAAACATTTATGTTTGTTGGACTTCCAACAAATTAAATACCACTTCTACTTTATATATATATATATATATATATATATATATATATATATATATATATATATATATATATATATATATATATATATATATATATATATATATATATATATATATATAAAGTAGAAGTGGTATTTAATTTGTTGGAAGTCCAACAAACATAAATGTTTATAAATGATTTAAAGCACTCAACAAGTTACTGGAGTAAATATTCAATGATATTCAATAAATGGAAACTATATTTATAAAACCATATTTATTTTATTATATATATTTCAAGGGTAACCAAGACAACATTGGTACGCTTTCATCAGATAAAATACAATTTTTGTTTTATAAATAGAGTCATACCCATGAAAAACATACCATATATATATATATTAAAGAGTTAAACTACCTTGATTAAATCTTAACCATTTAACATCTCAGGGTATGTCATGTATCATTATATTTTGTCTGATGAGGACGTACTGTTGTACCTCTGAAATATATATAATAAAATTTAATTGATCAAAAGAACATCTATTTTATTAATGTTTGTATTTTAATATATATATATATATGTAGAAGTTCTATTTAAATTGTTGGGATACAACAAGCAAATATTTTTATAACTGATATAAAGCTCTCAACAAATTATTGGAGTAAATATACAATATATTAACAAATGGAAACTATATTTATAAAACCATATTTATTTCATTACACATATTTCAAGGACACCAAGTTAAATTATGGTGTGCTTTCATCAGATAAAATATAATATAGAAACATACATTCATACATATATACATCATCATTTAACGTCCATTTTCCTTACACAGGTTTGAATCGAGCTTGTCAGTAATTAATCAGAGCTGCTGACCTCACAGATGGGCAGGGCGAGAGGCCGTATCTCGCTACACTTTACAGAGTACATTGGATGTATTTTATTATGACACCAACACTAAGAAGGTTGTCATGTGTTAGATACAACTGAAGAATCCTGTCACCCCTATCTTTGACATGTTTTCTACAGCTGTATGCCCTTCCTGTCAACAATATATATCTGCACATATGAAGACATGCATACATTGACTTATATTATGTGAGGAATATTATATTCAATTATATCAATATAAAAACTTTAAGAAAATATCTATCTATCTATCTATCTACAAGGGCGACGACGTGCTCGGAGAGACCCTGGGCGTCGAAGACGATGAGCTCACCAGTATGTTTGGTAGGACTTTCCGCCCGGGACCCATGGACAACTTCCAGAGGTCCCTGGCCTGGCAGTGCTACCGAGGAGCTCTACCGGTTCGTGACAAGATCTACAGGCACGGACGCCTTGGCAGGGATCCTTCCAAGAGGACGTGTCCAAGATGTGCGCAGGACATTGAAACAGTTCTGCACGCAATTGTACACTGCCCGGGCGTAAGCGACCTGTGGAACTATGCAGAACAACTGCTGTCGCGTATGGGACAAATACAGTTGACTGCCGAGTCCATAGTAAGGATCAAACCGCCAGACTCTTTCAAAAACGAAAGAGAGGCGGTTTTCCTCTGTACGGTGGCTATGGTGAAAGAAGTTATATGGTGGACGAGGTTGAGAGGACTGAGGACAGATGCCTTTCTCTCCGGACAACAATTGATTCCCTTCTTTAAGTATCACTTTAGAAGGAGAATCAGGGTGGAGAGAGAGGCACTGCACCCCAGTAAATTTACTGAAAGGTGGGTGAATGAAGCGAAAATGGCCCGAGTGATTGGGCCTTCTCTGTTTATAAGCCTGTAGGTTGAGGAAGAGAGCAAAAGGAAGAAAGGAGCACTTGCACAACACGCTCCTTGAGTTGAGGGTTGTTCTATCGACGGGGTATTAAACAACCCATTTGTGGCGCCTCCCCCCTATTGGGGATTTCGATTGTTGAAATTGTTTGTTTTTATATTTTTTACACGACTGTATGTAAAATCCCCGGCATGTCTTTGTATTGTCCCCTTTCTTGTTGCGCCCTTGTGGCTAATAAAGAAATCTATCTATCTATCTATCTATCTATTTATCTATTTATCTATCTATCTATCTATCTATCTATCTATCTATCTATCTATCTATTTATATATATATATATATGTGTGTGTGTGTGTGTGTGTGTGTGTGTGTGTGTGTGTGTGTGTGTGTGTGTGTGTGTGTGTGTGTGTGTGTGTGTGTGTGTGTGTGTGTGTGTGTGTGTATATATATATATGTTGGCAGTTGCATTTAGTTAATGTTCACACCGGTTTGAGGCAAAAAGAACGGAATCCCTGTTGATGAAGTGAATCCCCTGTTCGATCATCGAATACCACAAGCTTACGTGTTACGTAAGTTGGATGGATGATTTCGAATTCATAGAAACATATCAGACGTATTGCAGAATATCATTCGACATGTCCAGGTCTGTTATTTTACCTGATTAGTTCTTTCGTTGTTTTTTGCCTACCGCAATTTTCAATTTGTCAAGCTTTTAAACGTAATGTTATTACTCTAAGGACCTTCCCTTATTGAGTGCTTTGCTACTCATTCCTTATTAAGGTCGGCTTTGCTTCGCCACAGCCAAAGCTTCGATTTTACTAAGCTTCCACTTGTTTGTATATGTATATATATATAAATATACATATCTATATCTATATCTATATCTATATATATATATATATATATATATATATATATATATATATATATATATATATATCATAAATCATGTCCTTAGAATTATTAGATAAAATATATACTATTTCCTCTCCCAATTAGCATAATTAACCATATAAAAAATCAATTAGACCAGGCTATAAGAATAAAGGCTCCTATGAAGAAATTTTCGACAAATAACCGAAAGCGGCCTCTTCGCGGTGGCCCCAATAGAGTATTTATCCAACATTTCAACAGCATGTAGAAACTGACTAAATATACCGTCAACCATACACAATTAGGTGTAAATTCAAACTTAGAAGAAACGTGTACATACCGTAATTATATCTCTACCATGGTTTCGTCCGTATTTTTAGACATCCAATTATCAGGATATATCCAAAGTTTCGGACTCATCAGGAGAAAACTCAAGATTGGACATTTAATTTTCCAAAAATAGATTTAAAAATGGCTAAGAATCGTGACGTGGCAGTGGTCAAGTTAGAAAGAATGTGATTAGTTGCTTACGGCGGGTAGGCTTGTTGCTAGAAAGCGCAGCCCAATATCGCCCAATTGTATCTCAACCTAACGGGAGATTATTAAATATAAAGATTTACATATACATAAAGTCATAGATATATACGTGGTAACCGGTCACGTTGTGGCTCAATGAAGAATTAATAAATTAAATAATCAGAGCAATATATAATAAATCATGCCCTTAGAATTATTAGATAAAATATATACCATTTCCTCTCTCAATATTAGCATAATTAACCATATAAAAAATCAATTAGACCAGGCTATAAGAATAAAGGCTCCTATGAAGAAATTTTCGACAAATAACCGAAAGCGGTTGGGACCTGATGGCAAGAGCTCAGCCATCGGGTCCTAAATCTTTATAACATATATATATATGTATACATATACCAGCATCACCCTCATGGTTTTTATATTCCCTTTTTCATACTGTCATAGGTTGGACAGGAAGTTGTATGACAATGTTTTATAGGTGGGTGTTCTTCATGTTGCCTGCTTTTTAGTTGCTTCTTATGACATACTTGGATATGGTGTATATATTTAAAAAGGCTCGTATAAACACGTCATAAATACACTTAGCAAATATATATTACAAACACATATACATGTGATAAATATATATACAGCATATATTCATTGTTGTAGTGGAGTTTGTGTTGCTGAACGGGTCTGAGACTTGGACACTGACCAAGAAACTCACTCAGATGGTGGATGGGTGCTACACGAGAATACTGAGGATGGCTCTGAACATTAATCAGTATACACTGAGGATGAAAAACTCAGAGCTGTATGGGAGCCTCCCAAAAGTCAACTCAAAAGTGACACAGAGGAGACTGGGGTTCGCTGGACATGCTCACCGACATCCAGAGTTGACACTGCACTCAGTGCTCCTGTGGGAGCCCCTGCATGGACACACTGGAAGAGGAAGACCAAGGTTAACGTATGTTGATGCCCTAAGGACAGACACTGGTCTGTTGGAGACACAGGACATGGCAGTGATAATGAGGGACAGAGACCGCTAGAGAGAACTCGTCCATGGATCTCGGGAATTTTACCCGCCCTTGATATATATAGCGTTAACCTAATATATTCCTTCCATATACTGTACTCCTTGTTATTTCTGTTTACCTTTTACACACACACACACACACACACACACACACACACACACACACACACACACACACACACACACACACACACACACACACACACACACACACACACACACACACACACACACACATATATATATATATATATATATATTGTTATACTTTGGGAGGGTCATGTTGCCACGAAATATATATATATATATATATATATATAAAATCAAGGTCTAGCAAATAGAGAAAATGTTTTAAAATAAATTTTAAAAAATTCGCTGTACTTACTATATGTGCCTTTACCGCGGTTTCAAGTTCCAGAATAAACGTGACTTCCATTGAGAAGGGAACCATCTTCAGAAGACTCTTCTCACTCGGAGAATATAAAATTCCTGAGTTCAAATCACAAACTGACGCCATTCAAAACAACTCCCAGATGAGAGTAAATGATAAAAGAAATAATTATGTCTGGTGCCGTGTGCAAAGACAAAAGGCAGGGTGGACAGGTCAATGTCCTGCCACTAGAATGTATTTTTTACACATAGGAATTCATACTTTATTATTATTACTCACCCCTAAGGTAGAGATAAAATTTGGCCGTTTGGACTGCTGCTATTTCTAGTGGCAGGACATTGACCTGTCCACCCTGCCTTTTGTCTTTGCACACGGCACCAGACAGAATTATTTCTTTTATCATTCACTCTCATCTGGGAATGGTTTTGTATGGCGTCAGTTTGTGATTTGAACTCGGGAATTTTATATTCTCCGAGTGAGAAGAGCCTTCTGAAGATGGTTCCCTTATATGTGTGTGTGGGTGGGTGGGGGGGGGGGGGGCGTGTGTGTGTGTGTGTGTGTGTATGCATGTGTATTTGCACACACAGATACATAAATGATGTATCTTAATGACAATGAGACGTTGGTAAATGTTGTAAGACATTTCACATTACTTGATGTGCAGACAACATAGTTTGTTTTGCTGGTTTAGCACCACACTAGAACAAAGTGATTTGTTTGAGTTAGAGTGTCTTTGACTGAGAAGTTCTTGGAGGTGCTGCAGGGGTAGAGAAAAAGAGAGAGAGGGAGAGAGAGAGAGAGAGAGAGAGAGAGAGAGAGAGAGAGAGAGAGAGAGAGAGAGAGAGAGAGAGAGAGAGGGAGAGTGGGATATATTTATAAAAGAGTGTGTATGTGTGCATGTGTGACGGGTGTGTGAGAGAAGTGGGGGTGAGGTAAGTGCTTGTGCAGCAGTCTTTGTTGGCACTGGAGTTTGACCTTATTTTATTGATTGAGTTGGCAGGAGAACTATCTGGTGCACACAAACACACAGACACATAGGCATATAGACACACACACACACACACACACATATATATACATACATGAATGCATACCTATTCATGCATAAACTGTATGTATATATATATATATATATATATATATATATATATATATATATATATATATATATATATATATATATATATATGTATGCATATATATATATATATATGTATGTATGCATGTATGCATGTACACATACACACTCAGACACACACATATATATATATACATACCAAAACATTTATTATATGCATACAGACGCACACACACCACACACATACACACATATATATATATGTGTGTGTGTATGTATGTATACATATATATCATCATCATCATCATCATCATTTTACGTCCGCTTTTCCCTGCTTGCAAGGGTATATATATATATATATATATATATATATTAAGAGAACTGTTTAACTACATTGAGCTATACCTTTTACTGTCATTTCTATAATACGAAGAGGGTGTTTAACTCCAACACACTCCAGTATTTTAACCCTTATATATATATATATATATATAT
>OZ024741.1:253651086-253661086 GCA_964016885.1 Eledone cirrhosa | reverse complement strand
GTTACTGTTGTTGTTAGTGTTGTTGTTATTACTGCTGTTGTTAGTGTTGTTGTTGTTACTGTTGTTGTTAGTGTTGTTGTTGTTACTGCTGTTGTTAGTGTTGTTGTTGTTACTGCTGTTGTTAGTGTTGTTGTTGTTACTGCTGTTGTTAGTGTTGTTGTTACTGTTGTTGTTAGTGTTGTTGTTGTTACTGCTGTTGTTAGTGTTGTTATTGCTGCTGTTGTTAGTGTTGTTGTTGTTACTGCTGTTGTTAGTGTTGTTGTTGTTACTGTTGTTGTTAGTGTTGTTGTTGTTACTGCTGTTGTTAGTGTTGTTGTTGTTACTGCTGTTGTTAGTGTTGTTGTTGTTACTGCTGTTGTTAGTGTTGTTGTTACTGTTGTTGTTAGTGTTGTTGTTGTTACTGCTGTTGTTAGTGTTGTTGTTGTTACTGCTGTTGTTAGTGTTGTTATTACTGCTGTTGTTAGTGTTGTTATTACTGCTGTTGTTAGTGTTGTTGTTGTTACTGCTGTTGTTAGTGTTGTTGTTACTGCTGTTGTTAGTGTTGTTGTTGTTACTGCTGTTGTTAGTGTTGTTGTTACTGTTGTTGTTAGTGTTGTTGTTGTTACTGTTGTTGTTAGTGTTGTTGTTAGTGTTGTGTTGTTACTGTTGTTGTTAGTGTTGTTGTTATTACTGCTGTTATTAGTGTTGTTGTTGTTACTGCTGTTGTTAGTGTTGTTGTTAGTGTTGTGTTGTTATTGTTGTTGTTAGTGTTGTTGTTATTACTGCTGTTGTTAGTGTTGTTGTTGTTACTGCTGTTGTTAGTGTTGTTGTTAGTGCTGTGTTGTTACTGTTGTTGTTAGTGTTGTTGTTATTACTGCTGTTGTTAGTGTTGTTGTTGTTACTGCTGTTGTTAGTGTTGTTGTTGTTACTGCTGTTGTTAGTGTTGTTGTTGTTACTGTTGTTGTTAGTGTTGTTATTGTTACTGATGTTGTTAGTGTTGTTGTTGTTACTGCTGTTGTTAGTGTTGTTACTGCTGTTGTTAGTGTTGTTGTTACTGTTGTTGTTAGTGTTGTTGTTGTTACTGTTGTTGTTAGTGTTGTTGTTGTTACTGTTGTTGTTAGTGTTGTTGTTGTTGTTATTGTTGTTAGTGTTGTTGTTGTTGTTACTGTTGTTAGTGTTGTTGTTGTTACTGCTGTTGTTAGTGTTGTTATTACTGCTGTTGTTAGTGTTGTTGTTGTTACTGATGTTGTTAGTGTTGTTGTTACTGTTGTTGTTAGTGTTGTTGTTGTTACTGTTTTTGTTAGTGTTGTTGTTACTGTTTTTGTTAGTGTTGTTATTACTGCTATTGTTAGTGTTGTTGTTGTTACTGCTGTTGTTAGTGTTGTTATTGTTACTGTTGTTGTTAGTGTTGTTATTACTGCTGTTGTTAGTGTTGTTGTTGTTACTGTTGTTGTTAGTGTTGTTGTTGTTACTGCTGTTGTTAGTGTTGTTGTTACTGTTGTTGTTAGTGTTGTTGTTGTTACTGCTGTTGTTAGTGTTGTTATTACTGCTGTTGTTACTGCTGTTGTTAGTGTTGTTTTTGTTACTGTTGTTGTTAGTGTTGTTGTTGTTACTGCTGTTGTTAGTGTTGTTATTACTGTTGTTGTTAGTGTTGTTGTTGTTACTGCTGTTGTTAGTGTTGTTATTACTGCTGTTGTTAGTGTTGTTGTTAGTGTTGTTGTTGTTACTGCTGTTGTTGTTAGTGTTGTTGTTACTGCTGTTGTTAGTGTTGTTGTTGTTACTGTTGTTGTTAGTGTTGTTCTTAGTGTTGTTGTTAGTGTTGTTGTTGTTACTGCTGTTGTTAGTGTTGTTGTTACTGTTGTTGTTACTGCTGTTGTTAGTGTTGTCGTTGTTATTACTGCTGTTGTTAGTGTTATTGTTGTTAGTGTTGTTGTTGTTGTTACTGCTGTTGTTAGTGTTGTTGTTGTTACTGCTGTTGTAAGTGTTGTTGTTGTTACTGCTGTTGTAAGTGTTGTTGTTGTTACTGCTGTTGTTAGTGTTGTTGTTGTTACTGTTGTTGTTAGTGTTGTTGTTGTTACTGTTGCTGGTGATAATGTCGTGGGTCTAAATAGTTATTGCTGTTTCTGTTGTTGTTACTGCTGCTGTTATTGCTGTTGTTACTGTTGTTGTTGTTACTGTCATGGTTGTGAATAGTTACTGCTGTTTCCGTTATTGTTGATGGTACTGCTGCTGCTGTTGTTGTTTCTGTTACTGATGATGATAAAGTTGTTGTTGTTACTGTTTTTGTTGTTGTTGTTGTTGTTGTCTTGCACGCATTCCTCCTATTGAATATAATATAACAAATAAAGAAAGTATTATCTTCAGGCACCTCCATTATCATTATTGTCACAGCTATCACCATCACCATTATCATCATCATCATCACCAGCTCCTTCATTATCATCATCATCATCACCAGCACCTTCATTATCACCATCATCAACGCCACCACCACCGAAACCACCACCAGCATCAACAACAGCACCATCACCAACACCAGCACCACCACCACCACCAACAACAACAACAACAATAACGCTACCAACACGAAGACTACCACCAAAAACACAACCACCACCACCACCACCACCACTACCACCAGCGCCACCACCACCACCACCACCACCACCATAACCACCACCACCACCAGCACCAGCACCACCACCACCAACACCACCACCAGCAGCACCACCACCACCACCACATCACCAACACCACCACCAGCACCACCACCACCACCACGACCACCACCAGTCATGACCATCCCACCTTATTTTTATTATGTTCTATATGTAGTATAACTCGAATTACATTATCCAATGATTTCTTACTTATTTTGAATGGTTGTCTGTGTTTTAAGATTTAGCTACTATTTCTAGCAGGTGGAGCAACCACTTAGAAGCTCACTCACTACAGTCTTGCTGCTGATGTTTGTTGGAGTGGTGTTGGTGGAGGTACTCCCAGTGTTTGTTGGAGTGGTGTTGGTGGAGGTACTACTAGTGTTTGTTGGAGTGGTGTTAGTGGAGGTACTACTAGTGTTTGTTGGAGTGGTGTTGGTGGAGGTACTACTAGTGTTTGTTGGAGTGGTGTTGGTGGAGGTACTACTAGTGTTTGTTGGAGTGGTGTTGGTGGAGGTACTATTAGTGTTTGTTGGAGTGGTGTTGTTGGAGGTACTACTAGTGTTTGTTGGAGTGGTGTTGGTAGAGGTACTATTAGTGTTTGTTGGAGTGGTGTTGGTGGGGGTACTACTAGTGTTTGTTGGAGTGGTGTTGTTGGAGGTACTCCTAGTGTTTGTTGGAGTGGTGTTGGTGGAGGTACTACTAGTGTTTGTTGGAGTGGTGTTGGTGGAGGTACTACTAGTGTTTGTTGGAGTGGTGTTGTTGGAGGTACTCCTAGTGTTTGTTGGAGTGGTGTTGTTGGAGGTACTACTAGTGTTTGTTGGAGTGGTGTTGGTGGAGGTACTACTAGTGTTTGTTGGAGTGGTGTTGTTGGAGGTACTACTAGTGTTTGTTGGAGTGGTGTTGTTGGAGGTACTATTAGTGTTTGTTGGAGTGGTGTTGGTGGAGGTACTACTAGTGTTTGTTGGAGTGGTGTTGTTGGAGGTACTATTAGTGTTTGTTGGAGTGGTGTTGGTGGAGGTACTACTAGTGTTTGTTGGAGTGGTGTTGGTAGAGGTACTCCCAGTGTTTGTTGGAGTGGTGTTGGTGGAGGTACTCCTAGTGTTTGTTGGAGTGGTGTTGTTGGAGGTACTATTAGTGTTTGTTGGAGTGGTGTTGTTGGAGGTACTATTAGTGTTTGTTGGAGTGGTGTTGGTGGAGGTACTACTAGTGTTTGTTGGAGTGGTGTTGGTAGAGGTACTCCCAGTGTTTGTTGGAGTGGTGTTGTTGGAGGTACTATTAGTGTTTGTTGGAGTGGTGTTGGTGGAGGTACTACTAGTGTTTGTTGGAGTGGTGTTGGTGGAGGTACTCCTAGTGTTTGTTGGAGTGGTGTTGGTGGAGGTACTATTAGTGTTTGTTGGAGTGGTGTTGTTGGAGGTACTACTAGTGTTTGTTGGAGTGGTGTTGGTGGAGGTACTATTATTGTTTGTTGGAGTGGTGTTGGTGGAGGTACTATTAGTGTTTGTTGGAGTGGTGTTGTTGGAGGTACTACTAGTGTTTGTTGGAGTGGTGTTGTTGGAGGTACTCCCAGTGTTTGTTGGAGTGGTGTTGGTGGAGGTACTATTAGTGTTTGTTGGAGTGGTGTTGGTGGAGGTACTACTAGTGTTTGTTGGAGTGGTGTTGGTGGAGGTACTACTAGTGTTTGTTGGAGTGGTGTTGGTGGAGGTACTATTAGTGTTTGTTGGAGTGGTGTTGTTGGAGGTACTATTAGTGTTTGTTGGAGTGGTGTTGTTGGAGGTACTACTAGTGTTTGTTGGAGTGGTGTTGGTGGAGGTACTCCTAGTGTTTGTTGGAGTGGTGTTGGTGGAGGTACTACTAGTGTTTGTTGGAGTGGTGTTGTTGGAGGTACTCCCAGTGTTTGTTGGAGTGGTGTTGGTGGAGGTACTATTAGTGTTTGTTGGAGTGGTGTTGGTGGAGGTACTACTAGTGTTTGTTGGAGTGGTGTTGGTGGAGGTACTACTAGTGTTTGTTGGAGTGGTGTTGGTGGAGGTACTACTAGTGTTTGTTGGAGTGGTGTTGGTGGAGGTACTACTAGTGTTTGTTGGAGTGGTGTTGGTGGAGGTACTCCCAGTGTTTGTTGGAGTGGTGTTGTTGGAGGTACTATTAGTGTTTGTTGGAGTGGTGTTGGTGGAGGTACTACTAGTGTTTGTTGGAGTGGTGTTGTTGGAGGTACTACTAGTGTTTGTTGGAGTGGTGTTGGTGGGGGTACTATTAGTGTTTGTTGGAGTGGTATTGGTGGAGGTACTACTAGTGTTTGTTGGAGTGGTGTTGGTGGGGGTACTATTAGTGTTTGTTGGAGTGGTGTTGGTGGAGGTACTACTAGTGTTTGTTGGAGTGGTGTTGTTGGAGGTACTCCTAGTGTTTGTTGGAATGGTGTTGTTGGAGGTACTATTAGTGTTTGTTGGAGTGGTGTTGGTGGAGGTACTACTAGTGTTTGTTGGAGTGGTGTTGGTGGAGGTACTACTAGTGTTTGTTGGAGTGGTGTTGGTGGAGGTACTACTAGTGTTTGTTGGAGTGGTGTTGTTGGAGGTACTCCTAGTGTTTGTTGGAGTGGTGTTGTTGGAGGTACTACTAGTGTTTGTTGGAGTGGTGTTGTTGGAGGTACTACTAGTGTTTGTTGGAGTGGTGTTGGTGGAGGTACTCCTAGTGTTTGTTGGAGTGGTGTTGTTGGAGGTACTACTAGTGTTTGTTGGAGTGGTGTTGTTGGAGGTACTCCTAGTGTTTGTTGGAGTGGTGTTGTTGGAGGTACTATTAGTGTTTGTTGGAGTGGTGTTGGTGGAGGTACTACTAGTGTTTGTTGGAGTGGTGTTGGTGGAGGTACTACTAGTGTTTGTTGGAGTGGTGTTGGTGGGGGTACTATTAGTGTTTGTTGGAGTGGTGTTGTTGGAGGTACTCCTAGTGTTTGTTGGAGTGGTGTTGTTGGAGGTACTATTAGTGTTTGTTGGAGTGGTGTTGGTGGAGGTACTACTAGTGTTTGTTGGAGTGGTGTTGGTGGAGGTACTACTAGTGTTTGTTGGAGTGGTGTTGGTGGAGGTACTACTAGTGTTTGTTGGAGTGGTGTTGTTGGAGGTACTCCTAGTGTTTGTTGGAGTGGTGTTGTTGGAGGTACTACTAGTGTTTGTTGGAGTGGTGTTGTTGGAGGTACTACTAGTGTTTGTTGGAGTGGTGTTGGTGGAGGTACTCCTAGTGTTTGTTGGAGTGGTGTTGTTGGAGGTACTACTAGTGTTTGTTGGAGTGGTGTTGTTGGAGGTATTCCTAGTGTTTGTTGGAGTGGTGTTGTTGGAGGTACTATTAGTGTTTGTTGGAGTGGTGTTGGTGGAGGTACTACTAGTGTTTGTTGGAGTGGTGTTGTTGGAGGTACTCCTAGTGTTTGTTGGAGTGGTGTTGTTGGAGGTACTACTAGTGTTTGTTGGAGTGGTGTTGTTGGAGGTACTACTAGTGTTTGTTGGAGTGGTGTTGGTGGAGGTACTATTAGTGTTTGTTGGAGTGGTGTTGGTGGAGGTACTACTAGTGTTTGTTGGAGTGGTGTTGGTGGAGGTACTACTAGTGTTTGTTGGAGTGGTGTTGTTGGAGGTACTACTAGTGTTTGTTGGAGTGGTGTTGTTGGAGGTACTCCTAGTGTTTGTTGGAGTGGTGTTGTTGGAGGTACTATTAGTGTTTGTTGGAGTGGTGTTGGTGGAGGTACTACTAGTGTTTGTTGGAGTGGTGTTGGTGGAGGTACTCCCAGTGTTTGTTGGAGTGGTGTTGGTGGAGGTACTACTAGTGTTTGTTGGAGTGGTGTTGGTGGAGGTACTCCCAGTGTTTGTTGGAGTGGTGTTGGTGGAGGTACTACTAGTGTTTGTTGGAGTGGTGTTGGTGGAGGTACTCCCAGTGTTTGTTGGAGTGGTGTTGGTGGAGGTACTCCCAGTGTTTGTTGGAGTGGTGTTGGTGGAGGTACTACTAGTGTTTGTTGGAGTGGTGTTGTTGGAGGTACTACTAGTGTTTGTTGGAGTGGTGTTGGTGGAGGTACTACTAGTGTTTGTTGGAGTGGTGTTGGTGGAGGTACTACTAGTGTTTGTTGGAGTGGTGTTGTTGGAGGTACTCCCAGTGTTTGTTGGAGTGGTGTTGGTGGAGGTACTACTAGTGTTTGTTGGAGTGGTGTTGGTGGAGGTACTACTAGTGTTTGTTGGAGTGGTGTTGGTGGAGGTACTATTAGTGTTTGTTGGAGTGGTGTTGGTGGAGGTACTACTAGTGTTTGTTGGAGTGGTGTTGGTGGAGGTACTATTAGTGTTTGTTGGAGTGGTGTTGTTGGAGGTACTCCTAGTGTTTGTTGGAGTGGTGTTGGTGGGGGTACTCCTAGTGTTTGTTGGAGTGGTGTTGGTGGAGGTACTACTAGTGTTTGTTGGAGTGGTGTTGGTGGAGGTACTATTAGTGTTTGTTGGAGTGGTGTTGGTGGAGGTACTACTAGTGTTTGTTGGAGTGGTGTTGGTGGAGGTACTCCTAGTGTTTGTTGGAGTGGTGTTGGTGGAGGTACTACTAGTGTTTGTTGGAGTGGTGTTGGTGGGGGTATTACTAGTGTTTGTTGGAGTGGTGTTGGTGGAGGTTGTAGTGGTGGTTGTAGTGGTGGTTGTAATGGAGGTGTGTAGTGATGGTTGTAGTGGTAGTTGTAGTGGTGGTTGTAGTGGTAGTTATAGTGGTGGTTGTAATGGAGGTGTGTAGTGATGGTTGTAGTGGTAGTAGTAGTGGTGGTTGTAGTGCTGGTTGTTGTGGCAGTTGTAGTGGTGGTTGTAGTGGTGGTTGTTGTGGTGGTTGTGTTGGTGGTTGTAGTGGTGGTTGCAGTTGCAGTGGTGGTAGCAGTGGCAGTGGTGGTAGTGATTATGTAATCGTTTTAAACTGATTTAGTGCTTACCAATAAGATTATAAAAGTATATGGAATTATACGAGACTATTTAAGATTATATATATATATATATATATATATATATATATATATATATATATATATATATATATATATAAATATACACTCACAGAGGCAGACAGACAAACACACATGTATACACACACACACACACATATATATATATATACATACATATATATATATACATACATATATATATATATCGAGAGAGAGAGAGAGAGAGAGAGAGAGAGAGAGAGAGAGAGAGAGAGAGAGAGAGAGAGAGAGAGTGATATAGATAGATAAATACATACACACACACACACATACATATATACACAGATATATATATATACATATATATATATATACTACCTATGTAGGTAGTTTCAGACTGGAGAAAGAAAGATCTACACAAAACAGAGCGTCTATATATTTTATTAGCTGAATTGTATATATAAGTGTACATAGATATACACGCACACATACACATACATACATACATACATACATACATACATACATACATACATACATACATACATACATACATACATACATACATACATACATACATACATACATAATCGAATAAATGTGACACCACGTGTACCATCCGGGTCTACCTCGACTGTTGTGGAAAATACTATCGATAATGATAATCAAAAGTATTAACTATTGAAAATTTCCCTCAACGAAATCTTCCAGAGAGAAATTAATTCATGTATAAATATCTCTCTTGCTGAACGTGTTAAAACGACAATGTTGAATAAAAAACCAAATAATGAAATACTACGTGTTATTGACGAAATAGGGGATGAATATTTACGACGGATAAAAACCCCAACATTTTGGCAAATAAACGCCTGTTTATATGCCTTAGCAATGACAGTGAAGCATTATCTTGGTGATAGTAGAGATATTAACAAGAACAAAACACCACCAAAGATACCATCATATATAACTAAAATAGAAAAAAAGAGTGCTGACCTACGAAAAAACATAGGATATGTGACAATGCTCCTTACATGCAAACAAACACAAAAAAACTCACTCCTCACCAACAAAGAGTGAAAAATAAAATAGAGACGATGTTTAGTAACAGTAGAACGATGTTTGGTAACAGTAGAACTCTCCAATATAAGCTGATCACCCTCAAACACGAATTGAGAGCTGTTAGCGAAAAACGCCGATACCTGAAGAAGGTAGATGAGAGAAAAATGCTTAATAAAAGATTCAGACGAAACTAAACATCAGTCTATAGAGATATGAAGGGCAAAATAATAAGTGTCACTGAGGCCCCATCCCAGAAAGACATAGATTCCTTTTGGAGAAAAATATGGGGTGAAAAGAAGAATTTCAACCAAGATGCAGTGTGGCTAAGAGAAATCCGAAAGAACTATTGCTCCTACACTACAATAAAAGCGAGGGTATAAATGCCAGGTTGGTATCTGGCGCCGGGTAACCCACCACACGGAGGAGAAACCACCTTCTTCAAGACTTGGCTGTCAAATTCTTTCACATGTGTGTAGTAGTGGCGCCCACACACATTATTAGCTATTTGAAAAGATGATGGATTTCGCAACTAACTGCACCAGGGTTCCTGTTCCTCAGGGAACCACACTATATGGTATACCTGTTGATATAGGTCCAGCCCCTGCTTTCCCGGGTCCTGTTTCTGATCATAATGATCTCTAGGGATACGGGAATCAGTAGACAGGACCTGGGGCAGCGATGGGGGGACAGGGAATTCTGGGGCATGAGAGTGGGATCCATCATCTCGACAGTAGTCGAAGAATGATGATGATGATGACAATAAAAGCATACGAAATAAGTGAGGGTACCCTTGAGACTGTGATAGGAAAACTCCAAGATAAGAAAACACCAGGAAGAGACATGATTGTCGGCTACTGGTACAAAAAACTGATATTCTATCGGAGGTATCTTACTGACCTCTACCAACAAGTTCTTAAGGAAGATACACTTATACCAGAATGGTTGACATTAGCACAAACATTACTGGTCCCCAAGAACAAAGACACCCACTTGGCAAAAAACTACCGACCCATTGCATGCCAGAACCTGATGTATAAGATGTATACAGCCTGCCTGAACCTATTCCTCCAGGATCACTGTGAAAATAATAACATCATCACAGATGAACAAGCAGCTGGAAAGAAAGGGGTTTGGGGATGTGCTGAACAACTCCTAATCAACAAAACTGCGATGTCGGAGGTGCGACAACTTAGGAGGAATATGACTACAGTCTGGCTGGACTACAGGAAAGCTTTCGATTCTGTTCCCCACTCTTGGATGATAGAGGCCCTCCAACTTGCTAAAGTCCCAGACATTATTGTCAGAGCCATAGAGAGGCTGTCTTCTTCTTGGGCTACTATCCTAAGGTTAAAGACAGAGAGGGAGGACTCTATTTTCACTGATAAAA
>OZ024741.1:253633586-253646086 GCA_964016885.1 Eledone cirrhosa | reverse complement strand
CACACATATACACACCAAAACATACATCACCCACTCATGCACAACACTCACAACACACACCACAACACACTCATGCACACACACACACATATCTTGGCAATGAATTGGCAGAGTTATTAGAACGTTTGATAAAATACTTTGCCATATTCCTTCTGGCTCTCTGTGTTCAAATCCCACCAAGGTTAACTTTAATTATTAACCTTGAAAGGATAAAAGATGAAGTACTGGAGTTGATTTTTTCTCTATATATCTATCTTGCTTATTTTCTCTCTCTCTCTCTCTGATTTCTTTGAGAGAAGGAGAGAGTGAGAGGAAATGAAAAAGTGATATAGATAAATAATCAACCCTAGTATTAAACTGGTACTTTACTTATCAACCTTGAAAGGATGAAAGGCAATATTGACCTCGGTGTGATTTGAACTCAGAGCACAGATATCTATCACACATACTACAAAGCATTGCCACCTATACTGTATTGAATACCTTGGTTAGATCAACAAATGAAGTATATAGATAGATCTTAGTGTTGTTCTTGGAACTGCTCCTTCAGTTGTTTTACAACAAATACCATATCAGCAGTGCCACATGCATGGGGACTGCATTGGCTTTCTTTTGCATTTGTAGACTATTGTATTATCTTTGAATTACTGTGGAAAATTGCCTTGATTTCAGATATCTATCTATATATCTATCAATGCCAAGTGCCAAGTCACCCATCTGTCTTTACATGTGCTCTTCGGAGCTCTTTATACATTACCACTTTTCTGAGCCCTCCTACACTATTCACTGCAGTATTTTCCACTAGTCTATCTATCAATGTAATATTTTTCCTTCTACCCTTGTTCGTGGATCCATTTGATGGTTCCCCCAAAGCAAGATAATTTGTTATCTCCTTATTGTGACAAAAGTGGTGATCTGCAAGTTTCAATTTTCAGTTGTACTAGAATGTTCCTGTTAACATCTGTTGCTGAAGGGGTTCTCCAGACTTCTAAATTTCTATGTTGTTGTTGTCAATAATAGATTATTACAAACCGTTTTAATAAACTATGTTTCAATAACAATTCCTTCTACATTGCAGGTGTGTGCGATTCCTACTTGACTAACCATGAAGTTGTATAAAGGTATGCTCCAGTGGCTTGCCCTGTCTTTCTTCTACCAAGGATGTCGAGCTGTTGATCTCATTTACCATGTTGAGGAAGAGAAGAGCCCTGATAGTTATGTTGGTAATATTGCTGCAGACTCAAAGTTGTTAGAAAGTATTCCTAGCCAAGAACATAATCTTGTAAGATTTCACCAATTGCAACAGAGACAGACAGGAAATGGTAAACTTTTTACCGTTTCTAAAACTGGAGAGCTCTACACTGCCCAGAAGCTTGATGCTGAGTTACTTTGTACATCTAATACAGAATGTTTCCGGATAATAAAGATATCAGTTCGCCGAGCAGAGACTTTTATGAAAATATTAAAAATCAAAGTAGTTATTGAAGATGTAAATGACAATTCTCCAGAATTTCTTAAAAAAAATGTAAAACTACAATTTTCCGAAGGAGATGCCATGGGCTTAACAAAGTCAATTCCAAATGCTATTGATAAAGATGTTGGAGATTTGAATTCAAAGATTATTTATGAACTTCGAAAGAAGATGAATGCTCCATTTAAGTTGTCAGTTACTAAAAGGATGACTGGAAGTTCAAAGCTGGGATTAATCCTTACAGAGAGACTTGATAGGGAGAGGGAAGCTAGTTACACACTTCAAGTTGTTGCCAGAGATAGTGGCAATCCAACAAGACAAGGTCTTCTAAATGTTCAAGTATCAGTAACAGACTTGAATGATAATTCTCCTCTTTTCACACAAAATACATTCAATATTTCAATAAAGAACACACACCAAAGAAATAAACCTATTTTAATTCTTTCAGCAAAGGATTCTGATTATGGTAAAAATGGAAAAATATCCTTCCATTTCAGTCCAGAAACTTCAAGTACTGCAACACAACATTTCAATCTCAATCCTGACACAGGTGCCATTTTTGTAGTGAAAAACATTACTTCAAGACAAACACAAACATACAAACTATTTGTTGAAGCTAAAGATGGTGGAAGCTCACCCCTTACTTCTATTGCAATGGTTCTGATTAATGTTGTTGACCAGCAAAACCATCCTCCAGAGATTGATATTAATTTTGTCTCAGAATTGAGAAAGAATACTGCCTCAATATCAGAGGGAATCAAAGTAGGCAGCTTCATAGCTTATGTCAGTGTTATTGACAATGACATTGGACAGAATGGTGAGGTGGAATGTCGCTTACACCATGATAAATTCCTTCTTTTAGATTTAGGATCAAATGAATACAAAATAACTTTAAAGAAACCTGTTGACAGAGAGAAACAAGATAGGTATGACATTACAATTTCTTGTGAAGATAAAGGATCCCCTCCTTTACATACTCAAAGACAGTTCTCCATTGAAGTAATGGATGTCAACGATGTACAGCCACAGTTTACAAGAGAAACATTTAAATTTCTAACTTATGAAAATGAGAAAGCAAATTTTCCAGTCGGTTTCATTGATGCAACTGACCCAGATGTTGGCTTAGGAGGAACTCTGATATATTCCCTGTTTAGTAATACTGATAGTAATTTACCTTTTAGGATTGCTAACTATGGTTTTATCTCTACAAATAGACCATTAGATCGAGAAAAACAGGAGGCATTCAGGTTCAAGGTTTTTGTTAAAGACAGTGGTGTCCCTTCACTAAACAACACAGCCAATGTTATTGTTGAAGTTCTTGATGAGAACGACAATGCCCCTTACTTTACATTCCCCAGTGTTAGCCCCTTCAGTCTTGATGTCCACTATTATCCTCAGAGTAAGAACGATATTACAGTTCTGAGGGCTTCTGACAGGGACAGTCGGGAAAATGCATTCTTGAAATATGAAATACTCGATGGTAATACAAAACAGTTATTTAAAGTGAACCCATATACTGGAGTGATGTCATTCTCCCGGACAGTCTATCAAAATGATGCTGGGTCTTATAAACTGTTGTTGGCTGTGAAAGACAATGGCACTCCAATACTGTCCTCAACAACCACCCTTTCTTTGACATTAACTGTTAGTAATAAAACATCTACAATACTAAATTCTGCTCATCTACCATCAGACAACACAGTAGATGCAACAATGTTAATTATCATTGTAGTAGCAGCTGTGATAGTATCTATTGTTGTTGTGGTTTCTGTTACATTGTGCATTGTGAGATGTAACAATGGTCAGATAAATCAAGCAAGACCTGGAGTTAGTACAGCTATTCCTTGTAATCGAGAGAAAAGTCACTATACTACACAAACCAAAAAAGCCATTCCAGCACCTAGACATTCAGTAGACATGCGCAATAGGAATATTCTGCTGATGGAATCCAACAACGAGTTTTATCCACAATATGAGTCCCAGAATGACTGGATAATACCTTCAACAGAGAGGAAATCACCATCAACATTGCTGGTAAGTTTAGCCTTTAACTAAAATATATTTTATTTATTGAAATTCCTTGATACAGAAATGTTTTTTTACTGCAGCATAAACTGGGAAAAAAATGTATACTAACTTCATGAATGTGTAGGTAGAATGAAGTGTTTTGTTGGAGGAGAATTGAGAATGAAAATTACAGAATGTTATCGTGGCTTCTTCACCCTTTTGATACCACTATCAATTTTATGATACAAAATTGCTCATTTTAAAATGTTTTTATTTAACATTAAAGCTTTCCATCATAATTTTATGTAAGAAATGTTTTTCCCTAATGTTCTAAACATCAGCTTACAAGTGAAAAAAAATTATTTTATTAAATTCCTGCAAATTATGTATTATTTTAAAAATATTGAAACATAGAAATGTGGTAACAAAAGGAAGAAACTATATTGAGAAGAAAAAATGGTGGAAAGAAATAGAGAGCTAAAAAGATAGAAAACATTTAAATGTCAGAGAAGTAGGTAAAAAACTGAAGGAAAAGGGAGAAAGAGGAAGAACAATGTGGAGAGGAAAAGGAAGACAGGACAAAGTGGTGAAGCAGAAGTGGAGGAAAAAGTAGTGGAATGAAGGGGAAAAAAAAGTACATAAAGATGTGCAGATGGTAGAAAGAGGGAATGTTTTATAGCAGAATATGAGCAAATTGTCGTGAGACATCTAGCTGACAGATGTGACTGCTGGAGAGGGAAATCTAGCTGACAGATGTAACATATGTAGGGAAGCATATAACTGATAGATGTGACAGATGTAGGGAAGCATCTAGTTGAGATAAATATGAGAGTTTTAGAGACAGATGTGACAGTTGTGAGGAGACTACTAGCTTGCAGATTTAAGCAATTATCTAGCTTACAGATGTAACATGTAAGTAATCACCTAGTTGACAGAGGTGAGAGTGCTTCAGACACATCTGGTCAACAGATGTAACAGTTGTGAGGAGACTACTAACTTACAGATTTGATAGATGTAATGAATCATCTACTTGACAGATGTTTGAGGACTAGAGACACATCTGGCTGACAGATATGACAGGTGTAAGTAATCATCTGGTTGACAGAAGTTGCTTGAGACACATCTGGTTGAGATATGTGAGATGTCACACTTGACATGATGTGGCCGTTCAACCTTTTTCAAAATTCTAGTAAAATTAGGCCTGTCTTAACCCTTTAGCATTTACATGATTCTATATATACTATTTTATTTTCACAGTAAAGGTTTTATCTTACATAATTATCTCACATAATATCGAATCTACGAGATTTTGTTATCTATTTTAAGGAAAATACCTTAATGTAGGTATCAGTGGCCAGATACGACCAGTTTGAACAGAAAGAGGTGAGGTAGTTCTGGCTGGATATGGCCGGTTTAAATGCTAAAGGGTTAAGAAGCAACAGCATATGTAATCTTAGGTATACTATGTTTGAAAAAACAACAAAAACAAAATAAAATATGGAATAGTCATGGCTGGAGTGTCATGAGAACTATAATTAATCATATATATATAGAGAGAGAATTCACAAGAATCAAAGCTATGTTCAAAGCATTTATTCACTTACAATTGTTTCATCCAAACCCAGGATGTTTGTACACATAATTGACCTCCTTTCCAACGCAAGAGACATACAGATACATATGTATATATTGATGTACAGTGGAGTGACATATATTATACTATATTATTTCTGTATAGCAATTCAAATTCAAAATCAAAATTAAAATTAAAACAAAATTAAAATACAAAATTAAAATACATTCGGCAGTTAACATAGATAATGCAAGAGGATAGTTTGTTAGTCAGATGTAGTAGTTAGTGTATGCGTTAGTTACACGTGGCACATCCACGTGTGTCTCATTTATATATGATTATTGTGTGGCAGGGTGTTACATGTAATACAAGCACTTTAAGCGGGTAAGTAAGAGTATTATGGAGGTTGTAGTGGTAAGGTATTTTTTGTATATAATAAAAAAAGTATGTGTGCAGAAAAATAAAAAGGAGAAGCAAAAGAAAGTTATGGTTTTCGTATCCACCACCATTTTCACATTCAGGAAAAGTAATATATAGTTTATACATCCATCACATAATTAACGATGATTCCGTATTGGATGTTTGATGCATTAAATTAAATTATTTTAGCTTATTGCGGCTCAGTGTTATTTAATCCAATTTTATAGAATAGGTTGATTCTGCTGCGAGAATTTACATCGGTTTATTATCCGTAAGTATGTGTGTAATTAAGGGGAGGTAACTAGCTGATTTCCATAACTAAATTCATTGGTCTAACATACACTATAAGGTGTCTCAATTGAGTCCCTTATATAGACGGTTATATATTTATATCCAGTTTCCAATTTTAAATACAGTCTACTCTATCATGATGTACTAAAGGTATTTATATTAGGATGATTACTCCCTATCATACAGTGCTACAACTGAATATTCCATACAAAGAGCCATATCTTTATATCAAAGTTCTTTGCAAATGTAGTCTACTCACAGAACATGTCAGGGGACCCATTATAATTATGTCTACATAATCCCTGGTAAGTTATGGAGCAGCGTATGGCTGTTTGCATGGCAAAGCCAAATACATCTCTAGGGCAGACAAAAACATCCCTCATTTACAATGTCATTAATCTATCCATCAAGTTATACTTGCATGTATAACTCACATACCATTCATACATAATTCATTGCACTCAACATATAAGTTAGACAGATCTCTTATGTTAATAAATTAATCTTATATATATCAAATGTTATCACTCCATACATTTAATTACAAATGCATAAATAATTCATTGCCGTATCTAGTATTTAAAGTTTATATAGACTGTATTGTATCACTATATAATTATAAGTAATTGAAAGTAATTATACTAAAAGTAGGTGTTTATGGGGATATTTCTAGGGTATAAAGTTATAGATAGATGGAATGATTTGTGTCGAGATAGGGTGGATCAGAGAGTGTGGAGTTGTGGTGTAAGGTGTGCCCTTGAGTTGTAGTGTTAGAAGTGGTGATGGGTTCAAGTCTGACATTGTTATATATTGGGTTTAAAGTGTTGGCACTTCTTCCAAAACTAAATTTCAGACGCTAAAAGTTAAAAATTAGAAGTCCAGAAAACTAGACAACAGTCAACATGCTAAGAATAATATCTAAGTGGCAAAGTGTATATTCATGTTAGGGATTGGGTTCAGAGCTGGATATTACTTGTTATCACCCTCCAGTGGAAAAAACTGGCCTCTTGTCGAGAATGACAGGCAAAATTTAAAGTATATAAAGTAACGAATGTAAAAATTAAATAATCAAGTAAGTGGTATCCTTCTTGATTATTTATTTTTTACATTTAAAAAAAAATGTCAATGACCACTATGAGGAATCAAACCCCATATCTACTAGATAACAGGGACATATGCAATTATATTCTTCATAGTAACCAAAGGCAACTTCTTTTTCGATCTTTAAGGGTCTTCACCCTATTATACAAGCTATTTTATAGCATCTCTGCATATGAGTAAACCAGTTTTATATTAACTTTAGCCTCAGTACTTCATAAAAGTACGACAGATTGGCTACATATATATGCATCTATGTGTGTGTACGAGTGTGTATGTGTGCATATGAGTGTATATGTATGTATGTGTATATGTGTGCAAGTATGTGTATGTGTGAGTGTGTGTGTGTGTGAGATTGTGTCTGTATGTATGCGTGTGCATATGTGTGTGTACATGATATGCATTAAAAGCAAAAATAAACTGTCCATGTGTGCATCTGCTTTTCACAGCTGACAGATCGAACACCCAGAGCTGAAATATACTCTATGAAGGCGGCTTGAGACAGGCAAATATTTATATGGTAGGTTTATAAACCATAGCTCTATATACACATACATACTTAGACTATGTGAGCCATAATGTGGTGGTTCAGTGTACTAGTATTAGCTGCTACATCTCGTTCAAATAATAAGGTTCTCCTAAAGAAAAGGTTGGAGGACTCTTCAGTTGTATTAAGGACATGACAACCTCCCTAGTGTTGATGATTTACACGATAAATGCATCCAGTACATAATGTAAATGGGTTGATGATATGAAGGGCATCCAGCTGTAGAAAACGTGCCAAAAAAAAAGTTGGAGGACCCTTCAGTTGTGTCAAAAACATGACAATCTTCTTAGTGTTGGTGATCTATATGATAAATGCACCCAGCACACTATGTAAAGGGGTTGGTGATACAAAGGGCATCCAGTTGTAGAAAGCTTGTGGAGCAAAGGGTTGGGAGGATCCTTTAGTTGTGATAAACACATGACAACCTCTTTAGTGCTGGTGCCATGATAAAATCCACTTGACAGAACAAGTGACAGTATGTAAGTTGGGATGCCAACCCCCCACCACCTTCCGGCCTGTCTGGGAAGCTAGTAGCATTGCTTTAGTAGTGACTTGATCTGTGAAGATCCCTCCAGCCCTTGCTTTCAGGGAAAGCAGATGATGATGACGTCTGAAGGAGGAAGGACCTATGTAATCCAATGTATACTTATGTTTAGTTGTTATATGGTCATGGCTTGAATGTCTTTGACCATATGTCTACCAGTGCATCTAAACAGTCTCCTTTCATAACTATTATCATCCTCATCATCATCACCACCAACAACAACAGCAACAGTAACAGCAAAAAGTACACACGCAAGTACCACCACCAATACCACCACTAACACCATCTCCACCATTATCACCACCACCACCACCACCACCATCAACAACAACAAGAGCAGCAGCAATAACAACAAAAAGAATACTCACACAACTACCAACTCCAACACTACCACCCCCATTACCACCGCCACCAACACCACCACCACCACCACCACCACCACCACCACCACCACCAACAACAACAACAACAACAACAACAACAACAACAGCATCAGCAACAACAACAAGAACAAGAACAACGGATATTGTTTAAAATAATTTCGCAGATTAAGGGGAGAGTATTCAAATAAATGACAAGAGTTATGTTCCTTGAATATGCTACGACAATGTATTGAATATATTTTTAAATGGCTGCTATATCAGACTTTGGACGCAACAACTCCCGATGATTAGGAAGTTTGTTTTGTAATCATTAGGTCCCGGGTTTAATCCCACAGTAGGGAATTTTGGGCAAGTGTCATTGCCATAGCATTGGGATGATCCATGCCTTGTGAGTGAAATTGTGTAGACGGAAATTGTTTGGAAGCCCCTAGGATAGACTGTAGCTGTAATTCAAAGAGCCAGCTTTGTCAAACAATGTCATACTGAATCTCAATATGAATTACGTTAAGGGTACACGTGTCAGTGGAATGCTCAGCCACTTACACGCTAATTCCATGAGCAGGTTGTCTTGTTGATCTAACAACTGGAACAATTATCATCGAAACCAATTGAGGTCCATTTCATATCAGATTTAATTGGCAATAACATATGTTGAATTAATAATAATAATAATAAAAATTATTGTGTGCAGTGCTCAGGTGCACTACAACTCATCAAAGGTGCATGTATAGTACATAGAATAATGTACAAATGTCAGGAAAGTGAACAGTGTATGAGTCATGATATACACACAGATACATGTGTGCATGTAAAGAATAAAGAAAATAGTGATAATATGTGATGGTGGCAGGATTGTATATGGACACATCAAATACCATTCCTGGTAGGGTACAGTGTATAGAATGTATGTATATACTCGTAATTCCTGATGGAGGTGTCGGCATAAATTATGACAAACATGGGTACTTTAAACATGGAGGAGCCCATCTCCTCTCTAGGTCTGAACACAGCCAATTTCTTCCAGAGAAGGAGAAAGAGAGATTTAGAGAGAAGAAATGAAAAGGCAGACCTGTCAGCTCTCCCCCTCCAACAGGGAGATCTCCCACCCACTTTGGGGTAGGTAAGAGATGTCTTCTCTTGTGAAAATGGGTATAGCTTTCATTGATTGGCAGTATCAGTAGAGAGTCGGATGCCATGCTTTGCAGCAAATAGTTACGGCCCTTTATGGTCTGAGTTCAAATCCCGCCAAGGTTAACTTTGCTTTTCATCCTTACGGGGTCGATAAAATAAAGTACCAGTAATGTACTGGATAATTGCTGGCCTTGTGCCAAAAGTAGAAACAATTATTTAAAATCACCCCATTTTGCCTCATTTCCTTTTTTCATGGTACTACCCGTTTGGGTTTTTAGAAGTTGGCAGGTCAGAGAAAGAGATGCAGAGAAAGACTAGAACTGTTTCATTCGGGAGAAATCATCATACATGTGTGTGTGTGTGTATGTGTGTGTGTGTATAATTAGTATAAATCGAAGTTGTAGCCACAGTATAGCAGATATCAATTGAATTGTTTGAGGCAGTCACTTCGTCCAGATTGAACACAAAGTTAAGAGAGTGTGATACCAAGAAAAGCAACCAAATGCATATGGCCATACTTATAGCACAATGATGATAAATACATACATACACACACAGGATTATGCAGAACCGATACTCATTGTAGAGGAAGAGAGAATATCAAGTTGAGAAATGAAAAAGAAAATGAAAATTTGACTTGACGACCGCCTGTAGTTAGAGTGTTTACTTGTTCACAAATGACCCTCAAGTAAACGCTCCTACAAGCGGTCCTCAAGTCAAATTTTCATTTCTCAACTTGATACTCTCTCTTCCTCTACAATGAGTATGGGTTCTACGTAACACTGTTTTTGTAATCCTATAGAAATTACCTGATGAGACCATCCTGTCTTGCATCATAATAATTAGATGATGGAGCTGGAGCATTGAAATATGTGTAGTGATTTCATGGAATTAAAATTGATAACATATTTCCCAGTATGGCTTTCTCTTGTCGTTTTAGATATATATATATGTATTTAAATAAAAAAGAAAATTGTTCGCTCTACATCGCTGAATACAATAAATGTAATCTGACATGGCTATAAAATTGAGGCTTGTTTGCATAATTGCAAACGAATCGAATGTTATTATTAATATTCGAAAACCTCAGATTACATTTATATGTATTTAAATATATAATTCCAAGAGATGGCAACATGAATGGACCTGTTATATTTTTCTCTAAAAACATTTTTTCCAATGCCACCCCGCTCGTCCCTTCAATCTATCTGATTTCTCATTCTTTCTTCTGATGAAGGACTAGTGTCTGAAACGTTAAGACCCTATTCCTGCTATTTCAAGTGTTAACCTAATATATTCCTTCCATATACTGTACCGATTGTGATGTTATTTCTGTTTACCTTTTACATATATATATCTATATATATATATATATATATATATATATATATATATATATATATATATATATATATATATATATATATATATATATATATATATAATATATATATATATATATATATATATATATATATATATATATATATATATATATATATATATATATATATATATATATATATATATATGCATATATATATCTTCTTGTGACACAAAAACCCCCTGTGGCAGACTGCGCAAAGTTCGATCATCAGCACCAGAGTTCAAAGAGCAAAGATCAAGTCCAGTCTATAAGTTGAGATTATGAAGCCATCGTTTTGGCTGCTGACCTCTGCTTCATTTACCAGCCAGCCTTCCTTCTAGGCATAACCTACTCACACCACGAGTTGATCTTTTTATATGGCCATATAGTTTGAGTACTCTTGACTTGACAATTGATGTAATTGGTCTAAGTTTGGTAATATTGAGCAGCTCACTGATACAGATACGGTCGCTGAGCTGCTTGCCAGTCATAAGTCTCATGATGTGGTTCTGGAATGTAGAGAGCTTCTGAAGTGACCTTGTCATCCAATTAACACAGTCAAGACCATATAACACAACTGGTAGGATGTAAGTATCAAATTAACATGAAAAAGTCACCTCATAGATTCGTTGTACAGAGGAGGCCACCTCTGGACCCTCGAAGAGTGAACACGAGGACACACCAGCAGCCTCAGACTGATGTGACAGCTATGACTAGGGGATCATACCAGCAGCCTCAGACTAGTTTGATTTATTTGAATAGAAGAAACACCCAGACAAAAGAAAAGACCTTCAATATCTGCATATACAACACACGTACCATCAATGACCGTAATACCAACTCTCTTGAGACAATGATATATGAACTTGAGAAAGTAAACTGGGATATTATTGGACTATCAGAGACTAAATCAAATGAAAAGTATATATATATATATATATATATATTATGAAAATAAACCAAAGAAGCCTTCAATACATCAAAAGTCTTTATTAGCCAACAATGTTTCGTCCTATTAAGGACTCATCATTCTTCGGCTCTGTTTAATTACATTGAGCTATACCTTTACTGTCATTTCTATAATACGAAGAGGGTGTTTAACTCCAACACACTCTAGTATTTTAATTCTTATATATATATATATATATATGTATATATATATATATGTATATATATATATGAATGTATGTATAGTATATTTGGCAATATACCTTATGTTTAATTAAAAACAATTAGAAGACCATACACTATCGGTTTTAAAGTAGTGACTATGTGACTTACTTCTTTTCGGCGAAAGAAGGGAGAGAAGTTAACAGTCTGTTTCATGCTGGTTGGCGATCATCAGAGCCACGCAATGTTTTTAATTAAACATACTGTATATTGCCAAATATACTATACATACATTCATGTATACATCGCTGTTCCAGAGCACCAATCCAGTGTATATATATATAAATGGCCTCAGCCGGATGGCTGGAACAGGTAAAAGAGTAAAAGATATATATATATGTGCAGAAAGTTCTGTAAATACGAAGAAAACTATTGAGAGAACCAAAGTCAGCACTCGATGTAGAGCAGAGTGTATACAATACGAACAAAGTGGAGATGTTACATAGGAGATTTATTGCTCAATCCTGGTTACAAATGTTTCCCAAGCAGCTGGCTCATG
>OZ024741.1:253621086-253623586 GCA_964016885.1 Eledone cirrhosa | reverse complement strand
TAGTCTAATATGCCATTCCAGTCCCGCGCTAACACTAAGGAGTGAGACGTTCCCAGGAATGGCTCCAGATGCTTGAAGAACTCTGGTCGCAATGTCCCAGTCGGGGCATATAGGGCCACCAGTCTGAAGGCTCCACCTTCACTAACATTCACGCCCAGGACCACCAAGCTGCCCTCCGGTTCCAAGTGAATCGTCTGTGCTTTGAGATCCAGGTTTTTTCGAAACAGAACAGCACCTCCCCCTCCACCTCCTGGCTGACAGAGAGATGCGTAGATCTCAAAATCATCGAACATGGGGGTTAGCTGCTGCTTGTCGTGAATCCTGGATTCGATGATGTCTATCACATCTATAGAATGTGACCTGAGGTCATTTAAAAACTAACCCTGTTTCCAGGGCATGCCCAGGCCACGTACATTCAAACATCCAACTTGTATAGTCGCCATGTTGGTGAAGAAGAGTTAGGGAGAGAAAAGGCAGGAACACTTACCTTTTTGTTTCCTGGAGGTCGGGTTGTTTGATCTCCATGTCCAGATTGTGGGTGTTTGGAGAGAGAAGGAATCCTTTTAGTAGGATATGATTAAGGGATTTTTGGCAAGGATGACCCACATCATGTGGGAAGGTCCCTTTCAATGTTTCATGTTGTAGGGTTGTTACCCTGATCAGTTTGAGGTTTGGGGGTAGGTCGTTGGTGGGGAAGGTTTTGCCTTCCGTTTGGATAGTAGCGTGTTTTCAGACAGTTTCTTACCAATTCTTTTTTTGTTTGTTTTTATGTATGCGTAATGTGTTTTGTTTTTTTATGTGTACTGTTTCTGTTTGTAGTTTTCTTTTTGTGGTTGGGGTTTTTGATTGTGCTGGTGTAGGTGTTTGTTTTATTGGTGAAGTGTTTGATTGTGTTTGTGGTGATTGTGTTGTTGGTGTGTTTATAGTGGGGTTCGGTGTGTGCGTGTTTTCTGTAGATGTTATTGTTTTTGTGTTTTTTTGTCTCTTTTTTGTTTTTTGGATTTTTAGGGTTCCTCTTCATCCTCACTTGGAGATGTAGAGGTTCCCGTGTCTGAGACTTCTGAATTAGGGGTAGATGGGAGGGGGTATGTTGATTGGTGGAGTGTTTATGCAGGTGTTTGTGGAAGTATTTGACAGGGAGGGTTTTTCAGTGGGATGTTGTGTGTGTGGTTGTCTCTGGTCTCTGGTGGTGTGGGAGTGGATGTTGCAAGTGTTTGTGTTGTGTTAGGTTTGGGGTGTTGATGTTGGGATTTTGGTGTTGGTAATAACACCTTGTTTGTCCTCGGATATATATATATATATATATATATATATATATATAGAGAGAGAGAGAGAGAGAGAGAGAGAGAGAGAGAGAGAATTAGTAAGAGAGGTGAGTGAGTAAGAGAGAGTAAGAGGGGTGAGTAAGAGGGAGTGAAAGAGGAGAGTAAGAGAGAGTGAGAGGGGTGAGTGAGTAAAAGAGAGTGACATATGTGTGTTGAATAAAGATATATATGTGTTGAATAAAGACATATGTGTTGAATAAAGACATATGTGTGTTGAATAAAGACATATGTGTGTTGAATAAAGATATACATGTGTTGAATAAAGAGATATGTGTGTTGAATAAAGAGATATGTGTGTTGAATAAAGAGATATGTGATTCTCAAAGTTTATACTTTGGGTATGTCACTATCTTATATATCAAACATTGTATTTTATCTGATGAAAGCATACCATAATTTGCTATCCTTGAAATACGTATAATAAAATAAATATGCTGCTATAGTGATATTTTCCATTTATTATTTATTATTTATTAATAATATATATATATTTAATACAATAACAGAGATAGCTTAAAGCTAAACTCCGACTGGTAACCATCTCACTCAACAAACATTAGGTTATATGTTAGTATAAACCCAATTTAAGTGTTTGGGTGCTAACTATATGTATTTTGTGGAAAGCCAGTTGTATTATTTTATGAGATATAATTAAAGTTAAAATATATCTCTCTTTCCAAACAATTGTTTCATTATAAGTTTTCTACAAATTGGGAGAATGTTTCCAGTTTATGTAGAAGCCTAACATATATTCATGTAAGAATATATTTATGTGGGCACTTATAAATCTTCAGTGGAAGCCCATTAAACTTTGATATAAGAAAACATTCTTACCGCAGTTAAAACTCGTGTCTGCTAAGCTGCTCCTTCACGCATCGAATGACCGCCAAATTTGAAATTCCAGCAGTCTTTTGACTGAGGAAGTATCATAGCGTCACTAAGCGGGAAAGGGAGACAACCACGATTCACGAGAAAAGAAAATAATAAACACGTGGGTTAATTAGTTTTTTCAAAAACATTATCAATCCAACGTGTTAAGAACTCAATTGAAATTAAAAAAATAAATGTATGCGTGTATTAATGTATATAAATATATATATATATCTACTATATAATTGGAAGTGGTCGGACGTTGTATATTTAAGTAAGTAGGTGTAGTCGGATAAACGTTGAAA
>OZ024741.1:253601086-253613586 GCA_964016885.1 Eledone cirrhosa | reverse complement strand
ATGGTCTCTAGAGTATACCAATACCAGCACCAGAAGAAATTTGACAATTCAATAAATGAATGAATGTTTTTTTTCATTTTGGGGGTGGGGTGTGGGTCGTTCCTGCTTTTGTATTTTTGGTGGATTTTTTCTGAGTATTTCTCAGTTGATTGCATCAGGAATTGTCATTATATCATTATATATATATATATATATATATATATATATATATATATATATATATATATATATATATAAAGAGTTGGTGTCCAATGGCTGAGCTCTTGCTGTTTCAACAGCTAGTTTCAACATTGAGTACTCTGTTGAATAATGATCTAACTAGTTTAAAACTGGTTCTATCCCAATATATATCTATATAGATGGAGGCACATGGCTTAGTGGTTTGAGCATTGGCCTTGCAATCGAAAGGTTGTGAGTTCAATTCTCAGACCGGGTGATGTGTTATTTCCTTGAGCAAGACACTTTACTTCACATTGCTCCAGTTTACTCAGCTGTAGAAATGAGATGATAGGGACTGGGGTCCCTATCATTCCACTGCAAAGTGGTCGTGGATGTGCCACGGCAAAAAAGCACCCAGCCCACACTGTAAAGTGGACGTGTAGGCGCCTCGAAAAAGCACCCAGCACTCACTGTAAATGAGGTTGGTGTTAGGAAGGGCATCCAGCTGTAGAAATCAAGCCAGCATCAGTTCCCGTCCCACCCTTGCAAGCAGGGAAAAGTGGACGTAAAATGATGATGATGATGATGATGATGATGATATATATATAGGTGTGTGTGTGTATGTGTCTGATGTGTGTGTATGTTGATAATGATAATGATGATATGTATGATCATCATCATCCTCCTCATCATCAGCATTTAACATCTAATTTCCATGCTTGAATGGATTCTATGGCTGGATGCCCTTCTTAAAATCACCCACTTTATGATGGGTCTCAGGTGTATATATATATAAATCTATCATTTTCATCATCATCATCATTTAATGTCCGGGTTAGACGAGTTGTTTCGATGTTGTGAGACAAGTCAGATCAGGTGACCGTGTCTTGCTCATACAGAAATGTTTTGGGCTTGGCTTCTATGGTTGGATGCCCTTCCTAATGCCAACCAGATTTCCTGTGGGAGCTGAATGTCATGTTTATAGCACAACTAAAGATTTATTCATGGATTGGCAGTATTGGTAGAGGGTCGGACGACATGCTTTGATTTATAGAGTTACGGCCCTTGCCATTCTGAGTTCAAATTCCGCCAAGGTTAACTTTGTATTTCATCCTTACGGGGTCGATAAAATAAAGTACTAGTAATACACTGGGTAATTGCTGACCTTGTGCCAAAAGTAGAAACAATTATTTATTCAAAGTAATCCAACTTATTTTACTAATGGGATAAAAATTATAAACCGTATGCAGTCCCGCGCTCCTTACTTTATTATAGTTTAGATAACATTTAAGGTGAATAATATGTGAATTGAGAGATCATAGTTCCGATACACTGGGCATGTGGTTAGAATGTCTCAGGAAAGAACCTCTGGACAGATTTTATGGACAAAAAACAGTCAGCAGGTGACCCAGGTGTAGATTCTGAGCAAGATGGTTTGATAACATCCATGAGCTTGGCTGGTCTCGCTTGAGCATGCAGGCGGATCAGTTGGAGACAGTTGCTTCTGACAAGACCTGCTGGAAGGAATGTTTGAGGACTCTACCCCTATGACCCTCTCAGGAACAAGTGGGCAAAGAAAAAGATATGCGAATGTTATGACATCATCATTATATCATCATCATCATCATCATCATCATCATCATCATCATCATCATCATCTTCGTTGAATGTCCTTTTTCCTTACTAGTAAGTTTGGATGATCATCACAGACTAATCAGGAACCACAGACTTCCAGGTGGGCTGGGACACTGACATATGCTCCCGCAGTCTAATTAGTGTAATTTATCATGGCACTAACACTAAGGAAGTTATCATGTCTTTGACACAGCTAAACAGTCCTTCTGACACTTTCTTTGGCAGGTTTTCTACAACTGGATACCCTTCCTATCACCAACCTCTTTACAGAGTGTACTGGGTGTTAGTTTGTGTAGATCACCAACACTAGGGAGGTTGTCATGTTTATAGCACAACTAAAGATTCCTTCCAACCCTTTGTTTGTAGAGAGGTAGTAATCACTCACAGACTTATAATGTGCACATGTGTGTATAAGGGTGTGAGTGCATGTGTGTGTGCATGTATGTATGTGCATAAGTGTGTGTTTGTGTGCAAGCAGTAATCACATGGTGTGAGTGTGTAGTCATTAAACATCTGTGGACCTATAGTGTGTGTGTGGTAGTGTATGTATGTGTGTAGGCAGTAATCTGCCACAGACATATAGACTGTGTGTTTGTGTGTAAGTATGCATATGTGAGTCTGTGTCTGTGTGTGCATGTTTGTGTATGAGTGTATGCATGAGTCTGTTTGTATGGCTGTGTGTGTGTCTACAGATAGTAATCCCCAACATCTCAGCAGCCAAAGTGTGTGTAGGAAAGGAAAACAATGTTAATCCAATAGATCCATAATGAGATTATATGTATGTGTGTGTTCTGTGTGTCTGTGTGTGTGTATGTATATATATATATGTGTGTGTTTGTGTGAGTGTGTTTGTCTGAGTGTATGTGTGTATGTGTATGTTTGTATATATATCAATATATATATATATATATATATATATATATATATATATATATATATATATATATATATATATATATATATATATATATGTATATATATATATATATATATATATTTATTTATTTATTTATTTAGTTATGTAAAAACAACATAAGATAATTATTTCATTTACCAGTGGTTTCTTGAAAGCAACCAAAATTGCTTTCATTCATCAGAATGAAAAAATCCTGGTTATTTTATTGACAGTGGATTTGAAAAACAAAAATATAACAGATATGAAAGTGAGGCTGGAGGAAAAAAAAGGGGGGTGGGGGAATAATAATAAATAAGAATATATAACAACACACACGTACACACACACGCACACACACATATACACAAATATATATATACATATATATACATACATATATACACGCATATATACACATTTATATACACAGAGACACATATACACACACATATATACATATATATATATATACATATTAATTCAAAATATTAACAAAATAGATATTCTTGTGATCAAGCATATTTTAAACTTTTAAATATATATACATATATATATATCCATACATAAACACACCAATACACATATATATATACATGCACACACACACATATATATATATATATACATATATATATATACATATATATATATACATATACATACACATACACATACATACATACATATACACACACATACATACACACAATATATACACACATGCATACGTACTCACATATAAAAGGATACATATGCACACACACAAATAAGGATAAATATAAGTGTAGATTTACCCAATTCGATATTGTTGATTTTTACCCCTCTATTACTGTTTCCTTATTAAACAAAGCCTTAGATTTTGCAAGACCTTTCATTAATATTTCTAAATTAGAAGACATTATTTTTCATGCTAGGAAAACTCTACTCTTTACTAATGAAAGTATTTGGGTTAAAAAGTCAAGCCCTGAAAACTCTTTTGATGTTGCAATGGGTTCATATGACAGTGCGGATGTGTGTGACTTAGTAGGATTATTCCTTCTCCACACCCTTAAAGAGAAATTTCCTTCCCATAATATCGGTTTATACCGTGACGACGGATTGGCAGTTTCTCATACCACCAACGACCATAACCTTGATAAATTCCGTAAAGATTTAATCAATATTTTGCTAATCTTAACCTTAAAATTACTATAGATACGAACCTTACCAATGCTAACTTTCTTGACATTAATCTTGATCTACTTACTGCCTCTTTTAAACCTTATCATAAACCTAACGAGAATCTAAGATATATACACAAAGAGTCTTGCCATCCCCCTATAGTTTTTAAAAATCTTATTCCCAATATTAGTCGTAGGATTTCTACTTTATATTCTTCTCTAGACATTTTTAATAAAGCTGCCCTTTATTATAATAAAGCCCTCAATAACAGCGGCTTTACAGAACAGATTACATATTTACCTACCCCTCCCCCTAAAACTAATCACAATAATAGGAAAAGGAAAATTATTTGGTTTAAACCCCCCCCCCTCTCTCTCTCTAACTGTCAAAACTAATGTAGGAAGGACATTCCTTGACCTCCTAGATAAGCATTTCCCCCTAATCATAGATATTATAAGATATTTAATAGAAATGTAGTTAAAATTAGTTACTCTTGCTGCCCATCTATGAAGTCTAAAATCACCAACTCTAATCGTACGAGAATAAATCCAGGATGGAGTTTCACAAAGCCGGATGAATGCCCATTACAGAGCAAATGTAACACCAAATCCGTTATATATGAGGCCAAAATAACATCTTTGATTAACAACCAGCCAGCCAGGAGTGAACGATATGTTGGTATGACTCAAGACAGGTTCAAAACCAGGTTTTATGTACATATCGCTTCTTTTAAACACTCTGATAAAAGAACAACAACGGCCCTCGCTAATAAGGTGCGGGAATTCAAAGATAATAACATCCCGTACTCTATCGATTGGTCTATTTTAGACCATTCGAGGGAATACCAAAGAGGCACAAAGAATTGTTCTTTGTGTACCACTGAAAAATTTAGAATTCTACAAAATTGAAAGCCACTTCAACTTGCCTTAACTCCAAGACCGAGATCTTCAGATGTTGTCCTCACCTGAAATCACATCTGCTCCGTAACTGGATTGACATTCCTACGATGACTCAACCACCTTGAACTTTTTCTTTACTACGATGACTTAACCACCTTGAACTTCTTCTTTGCTCTTTACGCGTTACATCTACTACGACTTTTATTACTCTCTGAACTCACTTTCTGTACCCTTATTTTCTCTTTCTCCCTTATCTCCTCTTATTTTTTAACTTTTTCTTATGTTATTTATTTTCCTTATTCCCACCTACTCTCTACCTTAACCTTTACATACCTCCCCTTTTGATTTTTAGATATTAATTTTATGTGTATCTATGTTGTCGTGTATATGTGTAATTAAGTGTATGTATATATATATATGTATATGTATGTATAAATTTTTTATATATATGTGTATGTGTATGTATGTGTATATATATATATATATATATATATATATATATATATATATGTGTGTGTGTGTTTATATGTGTGCGTATTTTTATTTATGTGGTGTTGTAACCCTTTGTACTTATGTGTGTGTGTATATATACACATATGTATATATGTGCGTATATATATATACATATATATATGTATATATATATATGTGTGTGTATATGTATATATATTTGTATGTAGTTGGTTGTGTGTGTGTGTGTATGTATGGTTTTGTATGTATATGCATAATTACATACAGAGTTTTTTAATGCTTGCTTTTATTGATTATTTGCTCCAGGAACTGTTGAGTGCTCTTAATCAGCTATAAACATTTATACCTTTATTTTTTATTTGTCGTATACCCTACTATTTGAATACCCCTTCCTTCCCTTTATTTTTATTTGTGTATGTATATATATATATGTGTATATGTATATGTATATATACGTATGTATATATGTATGTGTATATATATATATATATGCATAAAATTGAAAATAAATTTTTATGTATTTCTTTTATATATATATATATATATATATATATGTATGTGTGTATATGTGTGTATGTATGTATGTGTGCGTGTATATGTATTTGTATGTATATACTCTTTTGTGTCTGTGCTGTGTTTATATGTATGGGGTGTGCTTATATATTTATATGTATGCGTATGTGTGTGTGTATATGTGTGTGTATATATGTATATATATATGTGTCTGTGTATGTACACACACACACACATATATATATATATATATATGTGTGTGTGTGTGTGTGTGTATATATATATATGTGTGTGTGTATATATATATGTGTGTGTATATATATATATATATATATATATATATATATATAATTTTTTTAATATATATATACATTTAGGGTTTTTTTGTGCATTTGCTTACCACGTGCGTTTGGTCATTTATTATTATTATTATTATTATTATTATTATTATTATTATTATTATTATTATTATTTTTATTATTTTAATTTTTATTTTAAATTTTGCCGTCTTGTCAACTTAATAATATTTTTTTATATTTTTTATTTTTTTATTTTCTTAAATCTTTTTATTTGCTTATTTGTATGTGACGGCCTACTATGATTATTTATCCTTATTTGTGTGTGTGCATATGTATCTTTTTATATGTGAGTACGTATGCATGTGTGTATATATGTATGTATGTATATGTGTGTGTATGTATGTGTATGTGTATGTATATGTATATATATATATATATATATATGTATATATATATATATATATATATATATGTGTGTGTGTGTGCATGTATATATATATATATGTGTGTGTATTGGTGTGTTTATGTATGGATATATATATATATGTATATATGTGTGTGTATATATATGTGTATATATGCGTGTATATATGTATATATATATATATATATATGTATATATGTGTATATGTGTGTATATGTGAGTGTGTGTGCGAGTGTGCGTGTGTGTGTGTACGTGTGTGTTGTTATATATTCTTATTTATTCTTTGCCCCCCCCCCTTTTTTTTTTTCCTCCACCCTCACTTTCATATCTGTATTATTTTTGTTTTTCAAATCCACTGTCAATAAAAACACCAGGATTTTTTCATTCTGATGAATGAAAGCAATTTTGGTTGCTTTCAAGAAACCACTGGTAAATGAAATAATTATCTTATGTTGTTTATTACAAAACTAATAAGCTCTGTAACTTAAATAGAGCACTCTTTTTTCCTGGATCTTTCCGACGGAATTACTTCATTTATATATATATGTATATATATAATATATAAGATCAAAAGATGGTTAAAAGAGTTCCATGTATTTTATTATGCGCATTTCAAAAACAAATATCATCATGCAATAACATTTGTGTTTTCATCAGATAAAATAGGAAGACATGATATGAAGGTTAAAAAACACTTGTGGATAGTGCAGTTTTAAATCAACATATATATATGTTGTTTCTACTATTTTTCCTATTGTTTCTTTTGTGAAGACACGTGTCTTAGTGGCTAGAAAGTTGGATTCACAATCATGAGTGTATGAGTTTGGTTTCTGAACCAGGTGATGTGTTGTGTCCTTGAGCAAGATACTTTATTTCAAGTCGCTCCAGTTCACTCAACTTTAGAAATGAGTTGTGATGTCTCTGCTGTCAAGCTATGTTGCTCTTTGCCTTTCTCTTGGACAACATAGGTGGCATGGTGCAGGGAGACTTGTATGAGCAACTGCTAGTCTTCCATAAAAATACCTTGCCTGGTCTTGTATCCTAGAAGGGAACTCTCTAGGTGCAAAATCCATGGTCATTTATGACCAAAGAGAATCTTTACCCTTTTTTTTTATTTTTGGCTCAAGGCAAAAAATTTGAAGGGAAGAGAAAAGTTGATTAAATCAACGCCATGAGGCACTGCTACTTTATCTTATTGACCCTGTAAGGTAAAGCTATCCTTGGTTGTAAAGTCAGAACATTACGGGCCACAACTATATGCTACAAAGCATGTTATTCAACATTCTATCAATACTAATACTGCCATTCCACTGCTCATCATCATCATCATCATTATCATCATCATCATCATCACCGTTTTACATCCGTTGTTCCATGCTAGCATGGGTTAGACGGGTTGTCCTGTTGTGGGTAGTGTCTGGTCGGCTGACCATGCCTTACAGGAACTGATTTTGGCTTGACTTCTACAGCTGGATGCCCTTCCTAACACCAACCTCATTTACAGTGAGTGCTGGGTGCTTTTTTCTGTGGCGCCTACACGTCCACTTTACAGTGTGGGCTGGGTGCTTTTTTGCCGTGGCACCTCCACGACCACCTTGCAGTGGGAGGGTGTGGGGGCATATTGTCTATAAGCTTCAGCTTGTGTCTATATGCTTCAGTTTATGTCCGCTTTTCCCTGCTTGCAAGGGTGGGACAGGAATATATATCTATATATATCTGGGTGTTTTTTTGTGTCGCCAACATGACCATCTTACAGGCATATGCCTGTAAGATGGTCATGTTGGCGACACAACAAAACACCCAGTCCATCCAGTTAGATATTCATTTTAGTACCATGATGAAAAGAAACCAGTCCCCTCTGTAACATAGTTGGCATTAAGAAGAGCATTCAGCCATATAAACCAAGCAAAAATACAGATCCATATGACAGCAAAACATGTTCACCTGACCTGAATTGTCTCATCATGTGACAACCCATCATGTGACAACCCATCTAATCCATGCAAGCATCGGAAAAATAGATATTAAGCAGTGGTGTTATCATCATCATCATCACCATCATCATCATCATCATCATCAACATCATCATCATCACCACCGTTTAACGTCTATTTTTCCATGTTAGCATGGGTTAGACGAATTGTCCTGTTGTGAGAAATGGCAGGTCAGGTGACCATGGTTTGCTCATACAGAACTGATTTTGGCTTGGTTTCCACAGCTGGTTGCCCTTCCTAAAGCCAACCACATTTACAGTGTGGGCTGGGTGCTTTTTTGTCATGACACCTACATGACCACTTACAATATTTTCTATACCTTTCATTTATATATATATCATCATCATCATCATCATTTCATTTTACGTCCGCTTTTTCCCTGCTTGCAAGGGTGGGACGGGAACTGATTCTGGCTTGATTTCTACAGCTGGATGCCCTTCCTAACACCAACCTCATTTACAGTGAGTGCTGGGTGCTTTTTTGCCGTGGCACCTCCACGACCACTTTACAGTGGAATGATAGAGACCCCAGTCCCTATCATCTCATTTCTACAGCTGAGTAAACTGGCGCAATGTGAAATAAAGTGTCTTGCTCTGAGAATTGAACTCACAACCTTTCAATAGCAAGGCCAATGCTCTAACCACTAAGCCATGTGCCTCCATTATATATATATACAGTAGAAATGAGAAGGTAGTGTGGAGGAAGAGGGGCAATATTAGCTACCAGAATTTGTGTCGGTGCTGGTGGGGTGCTGGTGGAGTGCTGGTGGGGTGCTGGTGGGGTGCTGGTGGGGTGCTGGTGGGGTGCTGGTGGAGTGCTGGTGGGGTGCTGGTGGGGTGCTGGTGGGGTGCTGGTGGAGTGCTGGTGGGGTGCTGGTGGGGTGCTGGTGGGGTGCTGGTGGGGTGCTGGTGGGGCGCTGGTGGGGCGCTGGTGGAGTGCTGGTGGAGTGCTGGTGGGGTGCTGGTGGGGTGCTGGTGAAGTAGGATGAGGAGGAGGAAATCCACAGGCAGAATGTGTACATGTATGTGTGGGTGTATGTATCTGTGTGTCTGTGTGTGCGTGAGAGAGAGACAGAGGAGGGAGAGAGGAGAAGCAAAAGGCAATATTGAACATTATTGGCCATCATCAAAGCTGTGACAAAACAATTCATTGATTCAGCCACACACTCACACATACACACACATACAACACCCCATTACAGTATACATGTGCCTGTGTTTGTGTCTATAAATGTGTATATGTGTATGACTTAGTAACTAGTGTGTGCAGATCACAATTATAAGGCCATCAGTTTGATTTCCCACATAACTCTATGTCCTTGAGCAAGACACTTTATTTCACAGAGCTCCGGTCCACTGTATCAATTATACATTTGTATACAATTGGTATCCATCTATTAAAGGTGGGGCAAATAATGCTGATAGAACTCAATGTAACATTGTAGTTGTAGATTCATCAAGGTAATGCTTTCACGGCTTAAGTTTTCTTGGTTGGTATTGGTTGCATAAGGTATCTTCAAAGAATGTACACAAGCTAAAGAGTCATTTAAAAACATATATTTTGAACAATGAAAACAAAACAAAAGTCAAATATAGGTTGTTAAGAATACTTTATTGTTTTACAATCGTTTCAGAGGGTTGATTGATCATGGTAAATCGTATGATCAAACACCAATTAGTGATTAAGTCACCACCTATTTCCAGCACTGATATCCAAGATCAGTGACACCACCTTCCTCAGAAACAATGAAGTACGATTTTTATTTACTCTTTATATAAGGAGCGAGAAAAAAAAAATTCTGTCCAGTATGGTTGGGGAGATGAATAAAGAATTGTTGAGGTTTGTGTAGGAGACAAAAGATAATATATATGTGTGTGTGTGTGTGTGTGTGTGTGTGTGTGCACATGTATATGCATGTGGCTTACTAGTTAAGGTTTTCAGCTGACAATTGAAAAGCTGTTAGTTCGATTTCCAGAGTGACTTTGTGTCCTTGAGCAAGACACTTAGTTTTACATAGTGCCAGTAGTTCCAGTCAACTTAGTGATACAGCCACACATACAATATTTCATCAAAGTATATATATATATATATGTGTGTGTGAGTGTGTAGATGTGAATATGTGTATACATACGTGCGTATGGACATAGCTTAGAGGTTAAGATATTCAGCTCACAATCATAAAGTTGTATGCTTGATTGCTAGCATCATGTTGTGTCCTTGAGCAAGACACTTTATTTCATGTTGCTTCAGTCCACTCAGCTAGTGAAAATGAGTTGTACCTGTAATTCAAAAGGTATGACTTGTCACACCCTATGACTTTATGTCACGCTGAAACTCCCTGAGAACTACATTAAGTTTATCTTTGTAGAATGCTTGGCCACTTGCACGATAATTTCTCGAGTAGGTTGTTCCATTGTTTGAATCAACTGGAACACTCATTGTCAGTACTGATGGAGGTCTACTACACATAGACATACACAGATACATATATACACACACATACACATAGACATACACAGATACATATATACACACACATATACATAGACATACACAGATACATATATACACACACATACACACAGACATACACAGATACATATATACACACACATACACATAGACATACAGAGATACATATATACACACACATACACATAGACATACACAGATACATATATACACACACATACACATAGACATACACAGATACATATATACACACACACACACATAGACATACACAGATACATATATACACACACATACACATAGACATACACAGATACATATATACACACACATACACATAGACATACACAGATACATATATACACACACATACACATAGACATACACAGATACATATATACACACACATACACATAGACATACACAGATACATATATACACACACATACACATAGACATACACAGATACATATATACACACACATACACATAGACATACACAGATACATATATACACACACATACACATAGACATACACAGATACATATATACACACACATACACATAGACATACACAGATACATATATACACACACATACACATAGACATACACAGATACATATATACACACACATACACATAGACATACACAGATACATATATACACACACACATACACATAGATATACACAGATACATATATACACACACATACACATAGACATACACAGATACATATATACATACACATACACATAGACATACACAGATACATATATACACACACATACACACAGACATACACAGATACATATATACACACACATATACATAGACATACACAGATACATATATACACACACATACACACAGACATACACAGATACATATATACACACACACATATACATAGACATACACAGATACATATATACACACACATACACATAGACATACACAGATACATATATACACACACATATACATAGACATACACAGATACATATATACATACACATACACATAGACATACACAGATACATATATACACACACATACACATAGACATACACAGATACATATATACACACACATAGACATACACAGATACATATATACACACACATACACATAGACATACACAGATACATATATACACACACATACACATAGACATACACAGATACATATATACACACACATACACATAGACATACACAGATACATATATACACACACATACACATAGACATACACAGATACATATATACACACACATACACATAGACATACACAGATACATATATACACACACATATACATAGACATACACAGATACATATATACACACACATACACATAGACATACACAGATACATATATACACACACACATACACATAGACATACACAGATACATATATACATACACATACACATAGACATACACAGATACATATATACATACACATACACATAGACATACACAGATACATATATACAGACACATACACACAGACATACACAGATACATATATACACACACATATACATAGACATACACAGATACATATATA
>OZ024741.1:253576086-253596086 GCA_964016885.1 Eledone cirrhosa | reverse complement strand
TGTGTAGTAGAGGTGTGGTGTTGTGGTGCTGTGTAGTAGAGGTGTGGTGTTGTGGTGCTGTGTAGTAGAGGTGTGGTGTGTGGTGTAGTGGTGCTGTGTAGTAGAGGTGTGGTGTAGTGGTGCTGTGTAGTAGAGGTGTGGTGTGTGGTGTAGTGGTGCTGTGTAGTAGAGGTGTGATGTGTGGTGTGTGGTGTAGTGGTGCTGTGTAGTAGAGGTGTGGTGTAGTGGTGCTGTGTAGTAGAGGTGTGGTGTTGTGTATTGATGTTGGATCTATTGATATGACCAATTGATCAGATGAGTGGAAGGTGGAACTAATTGATAGCAGCAGCAGCAGCAGCAGCAGTAGTAGTAGTAAGGGACATCAATATTATGTGTTGTTGATGTAGTAATGTATAGTGATTAGTTGTGTATGGGGGGGGGGCATGTAGGGTGAGGGACTGTGTGACTGAGAGAGGGAGGAGAGGAAGATGTAGAGAGAAGCAGGAGAGAGAAAGGAAAGGAATAAGATGTAGTGAGAGAGAGAGGGAAGGGAGGAAATAGAGAGAAAGAGAGAGAGAGAGAGAGACAAAAAGGTATAGAGAGAGGGGGAAATGGAGTGGGCGAAAGAGAGAGAGAGAGACAGAAATTACCAGCAGTTAGATTGAGGGCTTAGACAAGGTATTTACCTCTATCAGTCAATAATTGTTTCTACTTTAGGCACAAGGCCAGCAATTATCCAGTACATTACTGGTACTTTATTTTATCGACCCCGTAAGGATGAAAGGCAAAGTTAACCTCGGCGGGATTTGAACTCAGAATGGCAAGGGCCGTAACTCTATGCGTCAAAGCATGGCGTCCGACCCGCTACTGATACTGCCAATTCACCGCCCCTCTATCAGTCAATAATGATAATATGATGTACTGAGGGCTTAGACAAAATACCCCTAGAAATAAAAACAAGATGCAGGCTCCTCACACATCGTGGTGTCAGTACTTCCTTTTTGAGTACCAACCTAGTCAGCTGATGACCAGTCTAACCCTAACTAGCAGGGCAAGTGGATGGTAAATGATGATGATGGCTTAGACAAGACACTCAACTCTATCAATCACCAGCAATAATATAATGTATTGGGGGGTTGGACAAGACACTCATCTTTGCCAAACCTACTGTGCATGGTGTTGTCGTTTAGCCCTAGGTCAGTCCTGACCCCCAAAGCATATAATCAAAGGTTCTCCCGCCATGACCATCACGTGGTTTACATTATCTAATTATTTATGACCATTGAATGTGATTTTGAAGGAGATGTCGCTGCTATTTTCATGAGGTCAAGTGACTATATAAAGCTCACACATGGATGGTGTTGTTGTTCTTTAGCTTCAATTCAGCTAAAGAACATTTTCAATTAATATTTTAAATAACCAAAATTTGGAGTGATTTAGTTAATTTACCTTATATACTCAAATATAAGTCAATTCAAATATAAGCTGACCCCTTATTTTATGTCTGAGAAATGGGCAAAAATCCGAAACCCCTGTATCAGCCAATGCAGCTAATCAACACATTATGTTTAGATGGTGTGGTTTAGAAATTCTCATGAAGGGAGAATATATTTATCAAGTTTTAATATTTTGATATTTAAACTGTTTTAGGTGTTATTTAGATATTTTTGGTGGACATTCTAATTCACAATAATTTTAAGATGGAGTTTCAGAATAAACATATCACAGTAAATTTTCAAATTTTCTTATTAGGGTTGCTTTAGTTGTTTCATATGCCTTATTCATATGCCGAATTGAGAGATCACAGCTCCAATACTATGGGCATGTGGTTAAAATATCTCAGGAAAGAATTACTGGACAGATTTTACTGGCAAAACTAACTGGTAAGATACCCAGGGGCAGACCCTGAGCAAGATGGTTGGATAACATCCGTGAGCTTGGCTAGTTTCACTTGGGGATTCAGCCAGATCAGTTGGATATGGTTACTTCTGACAGGACCTGCTGGAAGGAGTGTTTGAGGGCTCTACCCCCATGACCCTCTCAGGAATAAGAGGGCTAAGAAGAAGAAGGTCATGATAGGGGCCCTGAATCTGGCACTGTACAGTGTTTACACTATAAATACCTATCAGTGCAGAAGCAGTTCAAGAATTAATGCCATAACTCACTAGCTATAGCATTATAAAACCATTAGTTATATATTTCTCCATAGACAGAAGGAAGTGTACACAATCTTTGACAAAAGCTGCAATTATTCTTCTTCCTGTCCACAAAGAATTGTCATCATCGTCCTCTTCCTCTTCCTCCTCATCATCATCACCATCATCATCTTCCTCCTCCTCTTCTTCCTCCTCACCCTCTTCCTCCTTCTTCTCCTCTACCTCCTCATCATATTATGTCCTCTTTATGTCCCCTGTCATGGGTTAGACAGGATGGTTTGAGACCCTGTTTTACAGCCAGATGCCCTTCCTGACACCAACCCTTTAGTAACATCATATGACATGCAGATATACAGTCTACCTATTTTAAAAACCAGGATCCCCACATCTTGTAAAACACTCCTGTTAAAAGAAGGCACATATCAGCCTGCTTTGCTGTAATCATTATTGCAATCATGTGGGATAGAACAGGTGTGAGTTCAAATCCCACAAGTGATGCTGTCTACTTTAGTGGGCAGCTGGCTCATCTAAACACTCAGTCGGATGTAAAAATAAAAGTGAGATGCAGGGTCCTGACACTGTGATGTCAGTACTTCTTTGAGTACCAACTCAGTTAGCAAATGGACCCTAACTAACAGGGAAAGTGAATCGTAAATGATGATGATGATGACATATTTACATATCATCATCTTCATCATCGTTTAACATCCATTTTCCATGCTAGCATGGGTTAGATGGGTTGTCTAGTTTGAGGCAAGTTGGGTCAGGTGATCATGTCTTACTCACACAGAACTGTTTCTGGTTTGGTTTCTATGGTTGAATGCCCTTCTTAACGCCAACCACATTTACTGTGTGTGCTGGGCGCTTTTTGTCCTGACACCTACACAACCTCTTTATAGTGTGAGCTGGGAGCTTTTTGCCGTGACACCTACATGACCACTTTATAGTGTCAACTGGGAGCTTTTTGTTGTGACACCTACATGACTACTTTACAGTGTGGGCTGGGTTTTTTTTTTCATGACACCTAGACGACCACTTTACAGTGTGGGCTGGGAGCTTTTTGTCTTGACACCTACACAATCACTTTACAGTGTGGGCTGGGAGCTTTTTGTCTTGGCACCTACATGACCACTTTACAGTGTGGGCTGTAAAGTATATTTATTCATTTACACATTTATGCAGTTTTGGTTAAAGCTTGTACTGTTTCTGTACAAATGTGTATTTAGTTTATAATCTCCACTGTTTAGTGTGTAGTCGTGTGTCTAGATTGTATATTTACATGCGTTTAATTTAATCACATCTTGGTTATCTTTAATGTGTAGTTAGTGAGTGAATCAGTGCATTAGCAGAGTATGTTTAACTGTGATTATTATAACCTGCAGAAGAATCGCTGGTCTGTGAGCTGAGAGTAAAATCTATCTATTTGATGTTATAAAATCTTCTACTGGTACCACTGTCGTATTTCCAATTTGGCATGAAAAGGAACTGAGGTCACCTGAAGCAACAAAGCCTCATAATAGACTGTTTTCATTTGATTCCCAATTCTCAACTGACAAAGATCTTGTCAGTTGACAGCATTTCCACGTTCTTTAATTTTGAATCAATATTATGTCTTGAAGTTTGGTATTTTTACTTTGAAGAATCTTGCAAATATCGATGAGTACAGTTATTTCTCGTCTGTCTTCTAAATAATGCACTTTCAAAGATTTCGCTTGTTTCTCTTAATTCATATATTTAAAGGATGCAATATTCTCCTTCAAAGATATCCAAGTCTTTATAGTTAATATAGTTGCTAAACATTTGTTGGTGGTGGTGGTGGTGGTAGTTGCAGTAGTGGAGTTGTTGTTGTTGTTGTTGGTGGTGGTGGTGGTGGAGTTGTTGAGGTTGGTGGTGTTGGTGGTGGTCGTGGTGGAGTTTCTATTGTTGTTGTTGTTGTTGGTGGTTGATGGTAATGGTGGTGTTGGTTGCAGTGGTGGTGATATTGATGGTGGTGGTGGATTATTGTTGTTGTGTTGTTGGTGGTGATGGTGGTGGATTGTTGTTGTTGTTGTTGTTGTTGTTGTTGTTGTTGTTGTTGTTGTTGTTGTTGTTGTTGTTGGTGGTGGTGGTGGTGGTGGTGGTGGTGGTGGTGGTGGTGGTGGTGGTGGTGGTGATGTTGATGGTAATGGTGGTGTTGGTTGCAGTGGTGGTGATGTTGATGGCGGTGGTGGAGTTGTTGTTGTTGTTGATGGTGTTGGTGTTGGTGGTGGTGGTTGTGTTGGTGGTGGTTATGTTGGTGGTGTTGGTTTTGGTAGTGGTGATGTTGGTGGTGGCGGTGGAGTTGTTGTTGTTATTGTTTGTGGTGTTGGTGGTGTTGGTGGTAGTGTTGGTTACAGGGGTGGTGATATTAATGGTGGTGGTAGTGGTTTTGCTGCTGTTGTTATTGGTTGTGGTGGAGTTTTTGTTGTTGCTGCTGTTGTTGTTGCTATTGCTGTTGTTGTTGTTGCTGCTGCTTGTGTTGCTGTTGTAACTGGTATTGCTGCTGCTGCTGTTGTTGTTGTTGTTGAACTAAAAGTCATCTCTAATCTAGGAGACCTATCATCAAAGGCATCTCAGCTATGATAATTTTATGTTTTTTTTTTTATCGTTTTGATTTTTCAGACACAATGTATCTCGGATTACATCATCCAACACGTCTAAATTTGTTTCAAAATGGTAGTGTATGATTTGAAATAGATTTAGTTGTTATTTCTAACAAGATGAGTAACTACATAGAAATTCCCTCATTGTTACATTTGTCCAAGAATTCTTTAACCCTTTAGCATTTAAACCTCCGTAACCGACTTTTCATACTATCGTTATGATATTGGCAGTATCGGTAGAGGGTCGGACGCCATGCTTTGCAGCAAAGAGTTACGACCCTTTATGGTCTAAGTTCAAATACCGCCGAGGTTAACTTTGCCTTTCATCCTTACGGGGGTCGATAAAATAAAGTACCAGTAATACACTGGGATAATTGCTGGCCTTGTGCCAAAAGTAGAAACAGATATGATATTGTTCTCAAAATAAATAACATCAAAATCTTGTAGATTCGATATTATGTAAGATAAAGTGTTTACCACAAAAATACAGTAGTATAAATAGAGTAATGTAAATGCTAAAGGGTTAAGGGAGAAGTAGAGCTGTGGCTTTGTAGAGTCGTTAGAGCACCGGACAAGATAAAGTGTTTACCACAAAAATACAGTAGTATAAATAGAGTAATGTAAATGCTAAAGGGTTAAGTGAGAAGTAGAGCTGTGGCTTTGTAGAGTCGTTAGAGCACCGGACAACATGCTTTGTAGCATGTACTTATGGTGTTTTACATCTGAGTTCAAATCCTGCCGAGTTTAGTTTTGATCTTTCATCCTTACAAGGTCAAAAAATAAAGTACCAGTAATGCACTGGGGTTGACTTTCTCCATTCCTTCAAATTGCTGGCCTTGTGCCAAAGGTAGAAAAAAATATTGTTACCTGAACTGAGGAGGATGATTTGGCAGAATTGGTAGAGTGTTGGATATAATGTTAGTGCTGTATTTGTTCTGGTTTTTTACATTTCTTAGATCAACTTTACCTTTCATCCTTTTGGCGTCGGTGAAATATAGTACTCTCAGGTCCCAAATAATAGGGTGGGTGGGTGAAATAAGCGAGGGGATTGCAATAAGCAGAGGAGTTGGAATAAGCGGTGGAGTTGGAAAGTCAGTAATTTTTTTATGTTGTCTGTTGATTTTTTTAAAAACCAGAATTAGTTATTTAGTTTACATATTACGACCCCCAACCCATCCTATTTTTTTTATAAAGTATCGGATTCCTAGTAATGTTCTATCTTTGTTCATGTGCGTCTTTTAATGTATAGAGAAAATTAATTGTCGCAGGAATGTTTCTCCTGAGATAGATTAAGAAGATTTAATAAGTGGCGGGGGGGGGGGCGTCTAAAAAATTAATAAGCAGTGGGGAGGGGTGATTATTTGAGACCCTTGATTATCTGTAAAATACTGAATTTGATTTAATCAACTTTGCTTTTCCTTGAAATTTGCTGGCCTTGTGCCTAAATTAAAAATCAGTATTATCCCAAGAAATGGTTGGTGAATTGGTAAAATTAGTAGATAAATTGGTAAAATTAGTGGATAAAATGCCATTGCAGTATTTGTCCTGGCACATTACAGTCTGAGTTCAAATGCTGCCATGCTTAACTTTGCCCTTCATCCTTTCATGGTTGATAAAATAAAGTACCAGTCAAATACTGGGATTGATTTAATCAACTTTGCCCTTTCTCCCAAATTTGCTAGCCTTCTGCCTAAAATCATCATCATCATCATCATTTAATGTCTATCTTCCACGCTAGCATGGGTTTAGACGGAAATTGTCCCACTTGAGGCAAGATTGGTCGTCTCGCTCGTATAGGACTGTCTGGCAGGTTTTCTACGGGTGGATGCCCTTCCTAACACCAACCACATTTACAGTGTGGACTGGGAGGTGTTTATCATGTTACCTACACGGCCACATAACAGCGTGGACTGTGTGTTTTTTTTGTCGTGACACCTACACGACCTCATTTATTTAGGACTGGATGTTGTGGTACCTACATAACTTTACATCGAAAGGGGGTGGTGTTGATGGGGGTGGGGGAGTTGGGATAGTGGGAGGGGGGTGTATATTTGATTAAGAGGTGCTTACTGACTGTAGGTTTTGCTTTGTACTTAGGCAAGGCAGGTTTTCTATATTACTGCGTAGCGCCAAAGATCTCGGTCCAGTGACATTGTCTTAGAGAAATCATAGAAATCATTAGTCCCCAAAAATGTGACATCACTAATAAAGAATATTCTCATGATCCAACCTTTTACTTCTCTGTCACTAAAAACCCTAACACTGACTTAATTATTGATTGTTGTGTAGATGGCGTCCCTGAGTAATTAATCTCAGTTATTTTTGGTTTTTGGTTTTTATTTAAATACAAGGTGGTATTAAATTTTTTTCAGGACTAGTTCTGTAGTATGCCAACAGATGGCAACACAGTTGCACAGGGTGTCCGATGCTCTACCTATACTGCCAATCCACCGCCCACCTTCAAAATAATTGTTTCAACTTTTGGCACAAGGCCAGCACATACCAGACACATGCTACACACACACCACATATGCCACACACACACCACATATGCCACACACACGCACACCATAAATGCACACACATGCCACACACACACCCACACACCATAAATGCACACACATGCCACACACACACCACATATGCCACACACACACACACACCCCATAAATGCACACACATGCCACACACACTTACGCCACACATATAAATATGTCAACATTTTACATAGAGTACATTACTGGTACTTTATGTTATCGACTCCATAATAATAACCTCTCACATCTACACACTTTCACAGGTGTCTTCCCCACTCCCGGAAGACCTCCTCCCACTCGTTCTGTAGTCTCATCAGGAAATTCCCCAATGCTTCCTTCAACTCCTGCCTTTGACTCAAATCTGATTTCCTCAATGCTGTCTTTCATGTGTGGGAAAAGGAAGCATCCCCCTGTTGGTCATCCATGTGGTCACCAGCATTGACTTGTGGCATGGGGCATTGTCCTGGTGGAACCACCACTCTCCACTTGTTTATAGTTCACTGAAGATGATAAAATTGTTTCTACTTTAGGCACAAGGCCAGCAATTATCCCAGTACATTACTGGTACTTTATTTTATCGACCCCGTAAGGATGAAAGGCAAAGTCAACCTCGGCGGGATTTGAACTCAGATCGTAAAGAGACGTAACTATGCTGGAAAGCATGGTGTCTGACCTTCCACCGATACTGCCAACCACCGCCCTTCTGAAGATGATATAATAAGATAGAAACATGCTGAATTATCCTCTATAGTATTTGCCGAAAAGATTAAAACATTATAGTCATTAAGTTAATGAATAATGTTAGGAAAAAATTTCATCAACATATTAGAGTTAGATTTAACCCTTTAGCATTTACATTACTCTATATTTACTATTGCATTTTCATGGCAAACACTTTATTTCACACAATTATCTCATATAGTATCGGATCTATGGGATTTTGATATTTATTTTGAGAACAATACCTTAACATAAGTATGAGCAGCCAGTTACGGCCGGTTTGAACAGAAAGAGGTGGGAGAATTCTGGCCGGATATGGCCAGTTTAAATGCTAAAGGATTAAGGTTCAGAACAATATGAAACTAAGTGTAATTACATTGAAGTATCATCATTCATCATCATTTCATTTTACGTCCGCTTTTTCTCTGCTTGCAAGGGTGGCTTGATTTCTACAGCTGGATGCCCTTCCTAACACCAACCTCATTTACAGTGAGTACTGGGTGCTTTTTTGCCGTGGCACCTCCATGCCCACTTTGCAGGGAATGATAGGGACCCTAGTCACTATCATCTCATTTCTACAGCTGAGTAAACTGGAGCAATGTGAAATAAAGTGTCTTGCTCAAGGAAACAACACATCACCCAGTCTGAGAATTGAACTCACAACCTTTCAATTGCAAGGCCAATGCTCTAACCACTAAGCCATATGCCTCCATTAGAAGTATATGAGTTAAAATAGATTACATAGACCCATCTCGTTTTGAACTGTCACAACCCATCCAACCCATGGAAAACTCTATGTAAAATGTTGACATATTTATATGTGTGGCGTCAGACTGTGTCAGTGTGTGTGTGGCATGTGTGTGCATTTATGGTGTGTGTGCGTGTGTGTGGCATATGTGGCATGTGTGGTGTGTGTGGTGTGTGTGTGGCGTGTGTGTGGCATGTGTGTGCATTTATGGTGTGTGTGTGTGGCATATGTGGTGTGTGTGTGGTGTGTGTGGTGTATGTGTGGCATGTGTCTGGCATGTGTGGTGTGTGTGTGTGTGTGTGTGGCATGAGTGCTGTGTGTGTGTGTGGCATGTGTTGTGTGTGTGTGGCATGTGTGGTGTGTGTGTGTAGCATGTGTGCAGTGTCTGTATGTGTGCAGTGTCTGTGTGGTGTGTGTGGTATGTGTGTGTTGTATGTGTGTGTGCAGTGTGTGGCATGTGTGTGTGGCATGTGTGAGTGTGGTGTGTTTGTGTGGCATGTGAATATGTGTGTGTGGTGTGTATGTGAGTGTATGTGTGTGTATGTACACTACTATTTAGTCAAGGAGAAATGGGAAATTTCCTAACCCTTTTTACATCCTCTTCACACATATTTCTCCACCACCAGTGCCACCACCACCACCATCACCCCCACCACTGCCACTACCACCACCATCACCACCACCATCACTGCCACCACCACCACCATCACCACCACCACCACTGCCAGTGCCACCACCACCACCATCACCCCCACCACTGCCACTACCACCACCATCACCACCACCATCACTGCCACCACCACCACAACCACCATCACCACCACCACCACCATCACCACCATCTCCACCACGACCACCACCATCACCACCACGACCACCACCATCACCACCATCACCACCACCACAATTACCACCACAATTACCACCACCACCATCATCACCACCACCACTTCCACCACCACCACCACCACCATCACCACCACCACCACCACCACCACCACCACCACCCCCACCACTGCCACTACCACACCATCACCACCACCATCACTGCCACCACCACCACCACCACCATCACCACCACCACCACTGCCAGTGCCACCACCACCACCACCACCACCATCACCCCCACCACTGCCACTACCACCACCATCACCACCACCATCACTGCCACCACCACCACAACCACCATCACCACCACCACCACCACCACCACCACCACTGCCAGTGCCACCACCACCATCACCACCATCTCCACCACGACCACCACCATCACCACCATCACCACCACCACCATCACCACCACCACAATTACCACCATCACCACCACCACCATCACCACCACCACCACTTCCACTACCACCACCACCACCATCACCACCACCACCACCACCACCACCACCACCACCACCACCACTGCTACCACCACCACCACCACCACCACCACCACCACCACCACCACCACCACCACCACCACCACCACTGCCACCACCACCGCCGCCACCACCACCACCACCACCACCACCACCACCGCCACCACCACCACTGCCAGTGCCACCACCACCATCACCACCATCTCCACCACCTCCACCATCATCACCACTGCCACCATCACCACCACCACCATTACCACCACCACCCCCACCATCATCACCACTGCCACCAGAAGCACCACCAATGCTATCACCCACACCCAGCCCCACCACCACCACTGCCACCCCACCATCATCACCACTGCCACCATCACCACCACCACCATTACCACCCCCACCACACCATCATCACCATTGCCACCAGAAGCACCACCAATGCTATCACCCACACCCAGCCCCACCACCACCACCACCACCACCACCCCACCATCATCACCACTGCCACCAGAAGCACCACCAATGCTATCACCCACACCCAGCACCACCACCACCACCACCACCACCACCCCCACCATCATCACCATTGCCACCAGAAGCACCACCAATGCTATCACCCACACCCAGCCCCACCACCACCACTGCCACCCCCACCCCCACCATCATCACCACTGCCACCAGAAGCACCACCACCACCACCACCACCACCACCCCCACCATCATCACCACTGCCACCAGAAGCACCACCAATGCTATCACCCACACCCAGCCCCACCACCACCACCACCACCACCACCCCCACCATCATCACCACTGCCACCAGAAGCACCACCAATGCTATCACCCACACCCAGCCCCACCACCACCACTGCCACCCCCACCCCCACCATCATCACCACTGCCACCATCACCACCACCACCATTACCACCCCCACCCCCACCATCATCACCATTGCCACCAGAAGCACCACCAATGCTATCACCCACACCCAGCCCCACCTCACCCCACCTACAGTCCAGACAATAACAGTTACAAACTGACCATTGTCCACTTCCATTCTAATAGTGTCCAGTGTAGCTGGACATCAGAGAAGAGGGGAGAAAATTAGGTCAGTAGTGACTGGACATGACCAGCCATGACCAAACCAAGGGGACAGAAAGGGCTGTTGAAGCAGAAAACACACACATGGACATAGATACACATACACACACTCATACACATACACACATATACACACACATACATCATATATACATATACACACACTCACACACATGGACACACATCCATCATATACACATATACACACACACTCACACACATGCACTCACACACACACTTGCATACACATGCACAAACACACACATACTCACATACACATACAAATTTACACATACACACACACACACATGTTCTCACACACATATACATGCACATTCACACACTCTCTCTCTCTCTCTCTCTCATACACACACACACACTCTCTTTCTCTCTCTCACACATACACACACACTCTCTCTTTCTCACACACACACACACTCTCTCTCTTTCTCTCTCTCACACATACACACACACTCTCTCTCACACCCACACACACACTCGCTCTCTTTCTCTCTCTCACACATACACACACACTCTCTCACACATACACACACACTCTCTCACACATACACACACACACTCTCTCTCTCTTTTTCTCTCGCACACATATACACACTCTCTCTCACACCCACACACACACTCTCTCTCTCTCTCACACATACACACACACTCTCTCTCACACCCACACACACACTCTCTCTCTCTCTCTCTCTCACACACTTACACACACTCTCTCTCACACACACACACACATGATTAATTGTAACCCATTTGATTACATTATCAAATTCTAATTCTCTGGTATTGTGTGTGGCAAGGATTAAAATTGGTGATGAAGAGTGATGTTGGTGTAGGAGGGGGGAATGTGATTGGGTAGTGGCTGATTTATAAGTTGGTATATTTCACACTGGAATTGGCAGAATCATTGGAACGTTGGACAGAATACCTTGCAGTATTTGTTCTGGCTTTCTCTACTCTAAGTTCAAATTCTGCTCATGTCAACTTTGCCTTTCATCCATTCGAGGTTGATAGTACTGGAGTTAATTCTTCCTCCATATCTCTTTCTCATTTGCTCTCTCTCACTTTCTGTCCTTCTCTGGAAGAAATCTGCTGTACTCAGGTTTGGAGAGGGATGGGCTCCGCCATACTTAAAATGCTCAAGAAACGCAGTATGTTACTATGGTGCGCCTACAATTCCACCAGGAGTTACAGGTCCATAATATTCCATACCATATTTCACACTGGAATTGGCAGAGTCATTAGAACATTGGATAGAATACCTTGCAGTATTTGTTCAGGCTCTCTGTGTGCTGAGTTCAAATCCTGCTGAGGTCAACTTTGCCTTTCGAGGTCAATAAAAAAAGTACCAGTCTAGTACTGGGGTTGATTCTTCCTCTATATTTCTTTCTCACTTCCCCTCTCTCATTTTCTATCCTTCTCTGAAAGAAATCGACTGTGTACAGACTTGCAGAAGGGACAAATTCTGCCAGATTTAAAAAATGCCCAACTAATGCTTGGACACCTCTAACAACTCCTTCAAGACTTAGAAGTTCATACATTTACACTACCATCAATAACAACACTGCTGTCAACAACACCACTATTTAACCCAGCCCTGACACTATTATAGTGTGTGTTAATGGAGCCCTTTCTGATCCACACTCTGTAAACTCTGCTGAGCACCAGAGCTTGGTTCTGTCCCCCACACTCCTCCTCATATACATCAAATACCTACTTGTTGCCTCTTTTAACAATGCCCACTCTTACATAGAAGATACCACCATTAACTCCTTTCTAAATCTTCAGAATCCAAGCAATATTCACATGTAAGTTCAATACCTAACACCAAATTTGCGCTCTCTATGAATAGAGTCCTGAAAAACATCATCAATGAGGCTATGATTATATTATTTTCTTCAAACACAAAATAGACACAAATATTACACATGGCAAGAAAAAATTACTTCACCTAATTTGTTCCCTAAATATGAACAAAATACAACTAGAATCGTAACCATCACTTTAACCCTTTCATGACAGCATTTCCAATGAAATACAATCCATTTTGATTAATTAATGAAGAATTTTGAGGGATTTACTAAAATTATTAATTATTACATTACTAAGATAGTAACTTAATGTAAGATTCTTTATACAATTATGTTGGAAGATTTTGATTTAAATTGGAAACCTTTAAAAGGGGTGGTTTTATTTCATAGAACCAGAACTGGTTTTGGTTGGGTTGGTAACTAAAGGGTTAAATGATAGATTTATGAAACCAAAATGAAAAAGCAAAAGCACTAACAGCACCACCACTACAATGTTCACTACCATCACCACTATCAACACTACTACTACCACTGCTAGACCATCACCACTATTATTCTATCATCACTATTACCACAACCATTATACCACCCACTACACCACAACCATTACCACTACCAGCACCAAACCCAAACATCCCTACCACTATTACTGCCACCACAACCACTACACCAACACTACTACTACATCATCACTACTACACCACTACACTAACACCACTACACCACTCACCACCGCTACTACACCACCACCGCTACTACACCACCATCACTACTACACCACCACCACTGCTACAACACCACCACCACTACTACACCACCACCACCACTACTACACCACCACCACCACTACTACACCACCACTACCACTACTACACCACCACCACTACTACATGAGCACCACTACATCACCACTACCACTACTACACCACCACCACTACTACATGAGCACCACTACATCACTACTACCACTACTACACCACCACCACTACACCATCACCACCACTACACCACAACCACCACTACACCATCACCACCACCACTACTACACCACCCCCACCACTACACCACCACCACTACACCATTACTACTACACCACCACCACCAGTTTTACCATTTCTACTTTTACTACATCACCTCACTCCTCCTTTTCTCCCTCTCTCTATAGTCTTACCATTTCTACTTTTACTACACCTCACTCACTGCTCCTTTTCTTCCTCTCTCTATAGTCTTATCATTCCTACTACTACAACCCCCTCTCTCTATAGTTATACCATCTCTACTTTTACTACACCTCACTCATTGTTCCTTTGTCCCCCTCTCTCTATAGTCTTACCATTTCTACTGTCATACTCTCTTCATTTCTTTTCTGAACATTTCTATCTCAACATTTTCTACTCTCTCACTTTTCTTTCCTCTTCCTTTTCTGAAAAAAACAAAACAAAAAAAAAACTCATCATTTTTCTCTCTGTTTTTCTCCCTTTTTAATTTGTAGTTTTACTTTCTATCTCTCACTGCACCTCCCCTTCTGTTTCTCCCCCACCTCGTTCTCTCTCTCTCTCACACACACTCTCTCTCTCACACACTCCCCCCCCCTCTCTCTCTCTCTCTCTCTCTCTCTCTCTCTCTCTCTCCCACTTTCTCTCTGACATACACACATTCTATCTCTCCCTTTCTTTCTGTCATCCTCCCCTCAACCACAATCTTATACTTCTTTTACTGTAACCACTCTTTCTCTCTCTTTCTCAATTTTACTCTTCTTTATTCATCTTTTTTCACTCTCCCTACCTATTCTCTCTCTCTCTCTTCCTCTCTCTCTCACACTAGCTCTTCAACCTCTTTCTTTTTCTCATTCCCCATAAGTCTCTCTTTTCTTACACCTTCTTCTCACTTGTTCCTCTCCTCTCTCTATGTTCCTTCACTTCCTCCCACTATCCCTCACAATGCCCTATAATTTCTTCTTCCATTGTCTCCCTATTCCTCCCCTCCTTTTCCCATAGTTTGCCTCCCCTTCACCCCCCATTTATTTCTCTTTTATTCTAATCTCACCCTTCCACCCCCATTATCTCTCTCATTCTCACTCCTTCCTCCCTCACACCACCACTATCAATACTAGGCCACCAACTATGAAGCCTAACACACTCGGACACTCAGACACTCAGACACTCGGACAAACTCTCTTTCCTTTTCTTGGTTCTTCCAAGATGAATATTTCAGTTGTTTTGACTAACTTATTGAGTATTCCATATTCACTGGTACCCTTTGACAGAGAAGGATGTAGTAGCATGCTGCCACATTGCTCCCCTGCCATATATGTATGTATGTAAATGCAAAAAGTAAATGGAAATCAACAAAGCAAACGATACTGCACAATGAAGGTATATCATCATCATCATCGCTGTTTACTGTCCAATTTGTTATGCTAGCGTGAGCTTAGGAAAAGAGTCTTAACATTTCAGATGTTTGCCCTTCATCAAAAGATAGAATGAGAAATAATTATAATAGAAGAAATAGAAAGATAGAGGTGAGTGAGAAGAGGAAAAAATGGGAAAAAAATAGGGGGAGAAAAAGCATATATATATATAAAAGTAAGCAGGTATACAACCCAGCATGAGATAGACCATTATAACGGAATTGAGTGCTTAGCATGGTCAACTGCCTATAACTGTAGTTAAACATTTTCCTAACACACACACACACACACACATGTATATATATATATATATAACTGTTTCTACTTTAGGCACAAGGCCAGCAATTACCCAGTGCATTACTGGTACTTTATTTTATCGACCCCGTAAGGATGAAAGGCAAAGTCAACCTCGGCGGGATTTGAACTCAGATTGTAAAGGGACGTAACTATGCTGGAAAGCATGGCGTCCGACCCTCTACCGATACTGCCAATCCAACGTTATATATATATAATTGTTTCTACTTTTGGCACAAGGCCAGCAATTACCTAGTTCATTACTGGTACTTTATTTTATCGACCCCGGAAGGATGAAAGGCAAAGTTAACCTCGGCGGGATTTGAACTCAGAATGGCAAGGGCCGTAACGCTATGCATCAAAGCATGGCGTCCGACCCTCTACCGATACTGCCAATCCATCGCCATTATATATATATATATATATATATATATATAATGGCGATGAATTAGTTTTGCGAGGTTTTTGATATGAAATCGTGTGTCGAAACAAATATTGTTATACTTGGGGAGGGTCATATTTGTGTAACATTGCCAGAATTAATAACAGAACACACTCACTGTTTGGTTGGTTTTCGCTTTTCGCTTCTGTGTCTTTTATATCGGTTCATTTAATTTATTTGGTCCTCAATGTTGCCATTGACTGACCAATGGTCAAAAATACAGATACAAACACATATAGTATAGAAAGAACTTTGTTAGACTATATATGTGTGTTTGTGTCTATATTGTATCTGTATTTTTGACCGTTGGTCACTCAATGGCAACATTGAGGACCGAATAAATTAAATTAACCGATATAAAAGACACAGAAGCGAAAAGCGAAAACCAACCAAACAGTGAGTGTGTTCTGTTATTAATTCTGGCAATATTACACAAATATGACCCTCCCCAAGTATAACAATATATATATATAATTAGAATTTAGCTTCAACATAGCTGTATACATACATGTATGTGAATTTTGTATATCTAAAGATATATGGTATGCTTCATAAATAAACATTTTGCAAGTCTTAGCTATGAATAGAAGGCTGGCGACCAGCGCCGTCTAGCGGAATCTAACAGAATTAAGGGGGATAACTGTCTATATATTTCAAACTTAAATGGTTCTCATCAGGACAATTCTTCCCTCTGTCTACTGCTGAACTTTGAGACAGGCAAAAATATATAGTTTATTCACCTGTGTAGGTGGGCAGATTAGCCTCATTTGCATACAAAGCTGTATAAGTTGGCTCAACTTAAAATAGAATTTGAATTTAGCTTTGACATAGCTGTATACATACATCTATGTGAATTTTGTGTATCTAAAGATATACAGTATACAGCCTCGGATGCAAATGAGGGTAATCAGTCCACCTACACAGGTGAACAAACTATATATTTTTGCCTGTCTCAAAGGCAGAACCACATAGAGTAAATGTGAAAGGAATACAACAAGTGTAAGGAAGCTGTGCAGAAAAAGACTTGTCCAAACCATTGCTTATATTTGAGAAATATAAATATATATTTGATTATTTCCTTTATTCTCATTTTATATATCAAGTCACATTTTTCAGAGTTAATAAACGAAAAGTACACAGTCAACTTTGTATGATAGTCATAGTGGTGACATGACAAAAAGCACCCAGGAAAAAGCTCCTGTAAAGTGGTTGATGTTAGTTCAGGCATCAAGCCATAGAAAACCAAAGCCCCAAACAGATCCATATGAGCAAGACCTGGCTAGTCACAAAACATGACAACCTATCTAACCCATGCAAGCATGAAAAATAGACATTAAACAGTGAAATGATGATGGTGATGATGATGATGATGATGATGATGATGATGATGAAAGTGATGATGGTGGTGGTGGTGGTGATAAAGACTATATTTCCTGCTGTCTGTTCATGACAAAAGGAGTCTTCTGTAGTATCACTCTTACTAACCTCAAGAAGGCAGTTGATGAGAATATACATGAGTTGCAGGCAGAGTTGCATTTAGATCTTGGGATGTTTGGGGCACTTCATGTTTGTGTGTGGGTGGGTGGGGGGGGGGGGGGGGGGCACCTCATACACAAAAAATTAGAATACACAGCAACCCCACCAATTTCACATATTAAAGTTAGCTTGGTGCAAGTAATTAGAATTTAAAAGTTATACATACAGGTATTAAATTCAAAAATTCTAACCATCCTAAAACTATAAAGCCAAGCTGAGAGAACAAATAAATTGCTATGGCTGCTATTAGATTAAAGCATTCCAGCCGTGATCATCTCATCTTTGCATGCATACTTTATTTCAGAATATATTATTTTTTTAAAGACAGTAGAAAATTTGAGAAAAATTTGGTTGCCATTTTTAACCGGTCGAGCAGCCATATAGTGACTCTCTCATTCAGTTGTCCTTATTTAGCCCTAGGTCTGACCTAATTGAGTAGACCTAAAATGAAACAAATTCCAACGATGACCATCCCATCTTTTTTCAGGTGTCTGAGACTACAAAGTAATGCCGACAGGGTTGCTGTGGTGATAGTAGTTGTAATCTGAGAGAGAATTGGTAGCTATTTCTAGCATAAATGTACCATTCAGTGGTGTGCTGTAGCAACAGGTAAATTGTATGATGCAATACAAGTATCAATGAATAGCCTATATAAAAACTGAACTTTGCATTCACAGTGCACTTTTGTGCACCAATTATTGCTGCAATGGTATTGCAGTAATTGCTGACTCACAATATTGCATTCACCAAATGACAAATAACAGTTTTTGTAAACTTGTTGCACTTTATTAGTTTGCACAGCATTGAATTGCAGCTTATTTACTAGCCATTCAACACATAGGAAAAAGCAACCAAATCTCCCTCAAATCATACCCTTTCTTCTTAAATAAAGGATACATTGGACAATGTAGTCCTGAGATATTATTTTAAAATATGGGAGAGTCATTTAGGCCACCTGTATTTGCGATTGTATTCTTTTGGACATTACCCAAGATTCATGAAATGATATTCCTCTGAAGGGTCTTTGGAGTAACATTACTTGATAAAGTGCCTAGCTCGGAGACTAGAGAGTCACTCCAGGCAGAGCCACTACTTCTCCAAACTGAAAGATCACACTCTGGGCATGTGATTAGAATATCTCAGGAAAAATTGCTGGAGGGATTTTATGAGCAAAACCAACCAGCAAGAGATCCAGGCGTGGACCCCGAGCAACATATTTGGATAACATCTATGAGCTTGTCTGGTCACACTTGGGGATCCAGTGGGATCAGTTGGAGATGGTTGCTTCTGACAGGACCCACTGGAAGGAGTGATTGAGGACTCTGTCCCCACGACTGTCTCGGGAATATAAGTGGGTAAGAAGAAGGGAGAGTCATGGCTGGATTGTTTTGATCATAGGTCTGCTTAATGAAGGTTGACTTGAGGCTTAACCACAACAATGACAACAACAACAATAACAATGAAAGCAATAACAATATTGACAAAAAGAATAACAACAATGACAAAAAGCAATGATAACAATAACAACAATGACAATAACAACAATGACAACAATAACAGCAACAACAATAACAACAATGACAATACTAACAACAACAATGACAACAGCAACAACAACAACAATGACAACAACAGCAAGTCAACATGGGAGCTTTTACATGGTTTGTCAACCTGCTAGAAATAGTAGCTAAACCACCATGTAACCACCCACCCTCCCACATACACACAGGGCACATTACTGTATGTAATATAGATGCACTACATCTGTAATAAAAGGTGGGATGGTCATGACTGGAATATTTTTTACCATAAGACTGCTGACTCAGGGTTGATATGGAGGCTGAACAACAACAACAACAACAACAACGAGGACTAAATAGGTTTTTACAAAGTAACACATCAAACAAAGGTGCACTGACACACACATGATGCTCATTGCATCGATTTCTGCAGCTGCAAATAGATTTGTTATGTATGCACACATGGAAATAGATATTTATTAACAACTGAATGCTTTGCAATGGCACAGTTTCTTTATACACGAATGCACATCTGCATACAATTGCATTTATTTTGCACTGCACATTATGTGGTGCATATATATAGATTTACAGTTGTTCAACTGCACCAGCGAAAAATGCTGAGATTTCTGTATATGTTGCAGCACGCATTTATATTAATTTGTATAAATATATATACATGTATATATATATATATATATATATGTGTATGTATATATATATGTGTGTATGTATATAT
>OZ024741.1:253566086-253573586 GCA_964016885.1 Eledone cirrhosa | reverse complement strand
CAATGTTCTACCAATACTGCCAATCCAGCACACTCACACTAGCTTAGCTGTCGGGACACTGCATCCCTCAAAACTTCCATGAAATTCGCCAACACTACACCTGATATTCCCCCTCCATACACATGCATGTATCTATGTGTATATCATGACTCATACACTGTTCACTTTCCTGACATTTGTACATTATTCTATGTAGCATACATGCACCTTTGATGAGTTGTAGTGCACCTGAGCACTGTACACAATAATTTTCATTATAATTGCTATGTCCTTCCAAATTCTTCCTTATTTTTAAAATGATTTGAAAACTACAAGCAGTATTTTTTTTACTAGAAATATGGTAATGAAATGTTTAAGATAATTTTATTGATTATCAATACTGTCACATGTCCAACCCTTTGGTCGCTACCACCTCACCCATCACTAATAACATCACCACTGCCACTGTGCGATTACAATAATCTCAGCTATCACAACACAACTATAACCATAACGATTATATAATCACTACAGGGTGGTGGATTGGCAGTATCGGTAGAGCATCAGACAACATGCTTTGAGGTATATAGTTACGGTTCTTTACATTCTGAGTTCAAATCCTACCGAGGTTAGCTTTGCCTTTCATCTGTATGGGATCAATAAAATAAAGTACTAGTAATGTACTGGGTTTGATTTTATTGACTGCCCCAAAATTGCCCCAAAATTGTTGGCCTTGTGTCTAAATCAGAAACTATTACATAATTGTTTCTACTTTTGGCACAAGGCCAGCAATTACCCAGTACACTACTGGTACTTTATTTTATCGACCCCGTAAGGATGAAAGGCAAAGTTAACCTCGACGGGATTTGAACTCAAACCGTAAAGGGACATAACTATGCTGGAAAGCATGGCGTCCAACCCTCTACTGATACTGCCAATTCACTGCCCTCAGAAACTATTACATAATCACCCTAAAAGGGAGGTAGATTGGCAGAATTGATAGAGTGTTGGACAAAAGATACAACTTTTTACATTTTGTGATCAAATCCTGCTTTAAAGTACTAGGGTCAATAAAATCAACTTTCCCTGCCACACAAATAGCTATGTTAGAACTAATAACAAGAAATAACAACATCAACCACTACAATAACAATTACCACAACAATATCAACAACCACTACAACTTAAAGAACCATTACAATAACAAAAAAACACTACAATGACCATTACAATAAAAACCTCCATAATAACAACTACTTTAATATCAATAAATACCACTATGACTACTGCAACCACCACCACAGTTACAACAATAATCATTACTACAATAACAACATCAACTACTACAATAACAACAACCACTACAACAACACCATATAACACTATGATCTCTACAACAACCACAACAAAAACATTATATACCACTATGACCACCACCGCCACCACCACCACCACCACCACCACCACCATTACAACAACAACTACAACAACACTCACCACTTTATCAGTACTATATATAGCCATAATCATTAGATTACCACTACATGTCACATCATGAAGACCACCACCAACACCTCCCCCTATCAAAGCCACCTACACCACCACCACCACCACCGCTACAACTACAACCACCAGCACCACCACCACCACCACCACCGCTACAAATACAACCACCACCACCACCACCACCACCACCACCACCGCTACAAATACCACCACCACCACCACCGCTACAAATACAACCACCACCACCACCACCACCACCGCCGCTACAACTACAACCACCACCACCACCACCACCGCTACAAATACAACCACCACCACCACCACCACCACCACCACCACCACCGCTACAACTACAACCACCACCACCACCACCACCACCGCTACAACTACAACCACCACCACCACCACCACCACCACCACCGCTACAACTACAACCACCAGCACCACCACCACCACCACCACCGCTACAACTACAACCACCACCACCACCACCACCACCACCACCGCTACAACTACAACCACCACCACCACCACCACCACCACCACCGCTACGACTACAACCACCAGCACCACCACCACCACCACCACCGCTACAACTACAACCACCACCACCACCACCACCACCGCTACAACTACAACCACCACCACCACCACCACCACCACGACCACCGCTAAAACTACAACCACCACCACCACCACCGCTACAACTACAACCACCACCACCATCACCACCACCACCACCGCTACAACTACAACCACCACCACCATCACCACCACCACCACCACTGCTACAACTACAACCACCACCACCACCTCTAGAACTACATCCACCCCACCCCACCCCCACGGCTACAACTACAACCACCACCACCACCACCACCACCGCTACAACCACAACCATTATAGGTAGAACAATCACAAAATCAACTAAGAGGACAATCACGAAAACAACATCACCACCACCACAACCACCAATACCACCAACACCACCAGACCTGCCACCACCTCCACTGCCATCATGATTACAATCACAACCATTACTATTCAATACTAATACACTCAAATGTATACCACTACTACCAGTACAATCTCCACCACCACCACCATGCCCACCTCCACCATCACCACCACTACTACCAGACAATCACCACCACCATTACGGCTATCACCACCACCACCACATCCACCTCCACCACAACCACCTCCACCACCACTACAACCAACCACAACCACCACCACCACCACCACCACCTCCCCAATCACTACCACCACCACCACCACTACCATCATCACCATTACCAACTTCACCACCACCACCACCATCATCACCACTACCACCGTCATCACCACCACCACCACCGTCACAATCACTAACCCACCACCGTCATCACCACTACCACCACCACCAACCACACTATCACAACCACCACCACCACCACCACCACCACCACCACCTTCATCAGCCCCAACCACACCATCACAATCACCAAATCCACCACCACCACCACCACCACTACCACCAACGCCACCAACCCCACCACCTTCACCACCACCAAGCTCCACAGTCACAACCACCACCACCACCACCACTACCACTACCATTATAGCTATCTGTCAATCAATTGATTAAAATTTTCGTTTTCTCTAACAATGGCCGCTGCACACGGCATTCATTGTACTTCTACATCATTGATTCACTTAAGCATTCTTTCGTGGCGGCATTTTAGGGTCTAGATTTTCAAGGGAAGTTCGATTAAAAGGTTTCAGGATCGAATTTCAGTGATGACAGTTCTTTGTTTGTGTCTGAATACAAAGATAATTAAGTTGTTCTCGCTGCTCAGATTGAAGACGGAAGTGAGTTAATGGCTGCAAACCCGGTAATCAGCAAGTCTCTACTAGCTGTCGCCTTCCTAACTGAATACACATACAGAGTGGGGGAAGAGAACATGTATACACATGCACACATACACACATTCAAACACTCACATATACATATACACAGATTGAAATTTACACACAGAGACATACACATGCATACACAGATATATTCACATATACTCACACATACACTCACATAAACACATACATATATACACAGATGCACATTTACATACACAGACATACACATGCATACACACATTCAAACACTCACATATACATATACACTGATTGAAATTTACACACAGAGACATACACATGCATACACAGATATATTCACATATACTCACACATACACTCACATAAACACATACATATATACACAGATGCACATTTACATACACAGACATACACATGCATACACACATTCAAACACTCACATATACATATACACTGATTGAAATTTACACACAGAGACATACACATGCATACACAGATATATTCACATATACTCACACATACACTCACATAAACACATACATATATACACAGATGCACATTTACATACACAGACATACACATGCATACACACATATACTCATATATACTCACACATACACTCACATATACTCATACATACACATGTACACATACATATACACAGATGCACATTTACACACAGAGACATACACATAGACATTCATACACATATATACTCACACATACACACATATACATATGTACAGATGAACGTTTACACACACGGACATACACATATGTACACACATACACATATACTCACACATACGTATATGCATACACACAAATACAAACAGCAGACATACACACGTAATTACACACATACATTTAAACCTACAGGTACATAGATAAACACAGATACACATACATTTACACACACACAGGCACACGCATAAAATGGAAAGAAAAAGCTAGATTAGTGCAATGAAAAGCGCAAACACACACATATATACACATTTACACATAAACACACACATATATACACATATACACATAAACACACACATATATACACATATACACAGAAACACACACATATATACACACTAATACAAACACATCCAAACAGTGAGACATACACTGATATACATACACATCACACATGTACACATACACACATAAACACATAAACACACACATATATACATACGTATGCATATACATATGCACTTATACATATTATGTGCACCATGCATACAAACATGTACACATACTCAAACTTTTGACCACATCAAATTTTATTATCCAATAAATAGAAAAACCTTGACTCATCATAATGAACCTCTGAGGAAACCTCTATACAGTGTTTCAATATGCTAGAAACACCAAGCAAATATCCCTCGAATGACACCCTACTGCTTTAGAAAAAGAATGTCTTTCTAAATAAACAATGTCTGAATAAAAGACAGGATGGTCATGGTTGCAACATTTGTAATCATAGGTTTGTTGAATCAGGACTGACCTGGGGCTAAACAACAAAACAAGGAAGGATGCATTAGACAGTGTAGTCCTAGATATACTATGCTTGAATAAGATACTGGATGGGCACCAATGGAACACCTTTGATCTTAGGTTTCAACCAACAATTAAACTACTACAGTGTCCACTCTCTATAACTCTTACCACTACTACAAAGTACTCAACACCTCTGAACTAACAAATTCTATATAACTCTACAATAATTTGTCTATGTGTGTTGCTGTTTTCTCTCTTTCACTCACTGCTGCTATCTCTCACTATTATAAGCAAATGGGAGCCCACATGCTGGCGGTCCCGCGGTCTTGGTGGACAGAATAGAGAAGGTGTTTCCCTGGAGGTTGATGAGGGAAATGTGTTGGAAGAGCCATTCCAGCTCGTGAGGCTCACACCTGTGAGTAGCCAACTCCATGCCAATGGTGGTGAGTAGGGTGATGTTCCTAGGGCCAAGGACACTAGAAATAATAATTTGTTTATAAATGGACAGTATCTTCTCTTTCTCTGTCACCTTTACCCTACTATGAGGTTAGTTATATTGCCTTATGTGTATGATTAATGGTGAGTCCTATCTAAACCTTTCAGGAAGGCTAGAATATATTCCAGCCCAAACAGTTTATCAGCTTGTGTTCATGAGGAATGGAGGCTGGCCACTCACCATGTGTACAGGCTGTTGAATACAAAGAAGGATGTATCATATGATAAATTTCCTCTAAATCTCACTTTGGTATCTTTAAAAAGGAAGGATACATTAGATAATGTAGTTCTAGGTAACACTGAGAAAAAGACAGAATGATCACAAGATTGCCTAAATTAGATTTTAGTGCACACTGGCTGTTATTTTTAGCGATTGCATAGAGGGCCCTGAATAGCCTATCATGTTTGTTGTCATCTAGCAATCACATAGAAAGCATTCTTTGGTCCATCATTGTTGTTATTGTTGTTGTTGTTGTTGTTGTTGTTGCTGTTGCTTCCTAGAAGATCTAGAAAACAGAGAAAGTACTCTTTGGTACATCATCGTTATTGTTGCTGTTATTGTTGCTTCCTAGAAGATCTAATGATACAGAGAAAGCCCTCATAGATCTGTAGCGCTCTCTAGACAAGGGAAGTAACTAGAGTTACTTCCCGTCGAAATTCTAGAACCTTCTTTGTAACTTCCAGTCAAAGGATATAAATAGTGTCAATCAAAATCAATCTTCCTCTTTTCACCTTTTTGGCTGTCTGGCCTTGGGTCAGGCATGGTTACGCCAAAGGTATACTCTCTTTTGACGCCTTCCTTTCGGATTGACAACACAGGACACAAGCATGTTAACTTCTCTCTAACCACCTATTATGGATCTGAATACCTAATATGTAGAAGAATATTTACTAACCACAATTGTAACATGGAGCTACAATAAAATGAAGATTTAAATTTGATACTCGTTCTGAGATACTGCCTACGTTTTTATCATAACCTTTGTGTTGAGAAATTAACTCTCACTCGACATGGTGTTAAGTAAAATCTCTTATCTTTCCTTTATAAACTTTAGTAGTTAGATTCCGGTGGTATTTACTCGAGTAAATAACCCCGGGTCTAGCAAAACACTAAAGATCAACCATAGTTGGTGTTATTGTTGTTGTTGATGATGTTTTATAGAAGATCTAGTAATACAGAGAAGGTGGTCATGGTTGTTGTTATTGTTATTGTTGTTTCCTAGATCTTGTAATCACAAAGAAAGCCCTCATAGATCTGTCATGGCTGGTGCTGTTATTGTTGTTGTTGATGCTTCCTGGAAGAACTAGTAATACAAAGAAGATACTCTCTGGTCAATCATGGTTGTTGTTGGTGTTGTTATTGTTGCTTCCAAGAAGATCTAGCAATCACATAGCAAGTCCTCATCGATCTGTCATTGTTGGTGTTATGGTTGTTGTTGACACTTCCCAGAAGAACTAGTAATACAGAGAAGGTACTCATTGGTCTGTCATTGTTGTTGTTAGTGTTGTTGTTTCTTCCTAGATTTAGCAATACAGAGAAAAGGCACTCATTGGCCTATCGTGGCTGTTGTTGCTGTTGTTGCTAAGCTACAGTCATCAGTACCTGGTAGTGTTTACAGCCACCCTACAAACATCTGGCCATGTGTCCTGTAGCTAACAGACAGCAGGTATTAGTCATTGAAGCGTGTGAAAGATCCGATAGGAGAACGGAAATGTCTTTAACTGGACCCCTTCAATGGTTTCCGCTTTGTAAGTCTCTATTGTTATGTGTTATTGGGTGGGTGGGTAGCTGGCAGGCTACTGTTGATGATAGTGTTGTTGTTGTTGTTGGTGGTGGTGGTGGTGGCAGTGGTAGTAGTGGTGGTGTTGTTGTTGCTAGTGGTAGTAGTGGTGGTGTTGTTGCTGATGGTGGCTGGTTGACTAGCTGTTAGTGGTGTTGTTGTTGTTGTTATCATTCATGGTGGTGGTAGTGGTGGTGGTGGTGGTGGTGGCAGTGGTAGTAGTGGTGGTGTTGTTGTTGTTGGTGGTGGCAGTGGTAATAGTGGTGGTGTTGTTGCTGATGGTGGCTGGTTGACTAGCTGTTAGTGGTGTTGTTGTTGTTGTTATCATTCATGGTGGTGGTAGTGGTGGTGGTGGTAGTGGTGGTGG
>OZ024741.1:253548586-253563586 GCA_964016885.1 Eledone cirrhosa | reverse complement strand
GTGATAGTGGTGCTAGTAGTTGTGGTGGTGGTACTGGTGATAGTGGTGCTAGTAGCTGTGGTGATGGTACTGGTAATAGTGGTGCTAGTATTTGTGGTGGTGGTACCGGTGATAGTGGTGCTAGTAGTTGTGGTGGTGGTACTGGTGATAGTGGTGCTAGTAGTTGTGGTGGTGGTACTGGTGATAGTGGTGCTAGTAGTTGTGGTGACGGTACTGGTGATAGTGGTGCTAGTAGTTGTGGTGGTGGTACTGGTAATAGTGGAGCTAGTAGTTGTGGTGGTGGTACTGGTGATAGTGGAGCTAGTAGTTGTGGTGGTGGTACTGGTGATAGTGGTGCTAGTAGTTGTGGTGGTGGTACTGGTGATAGTGGTGCTAGTAGCTGTGGTGATGGTACTGGTGATAGTGGCGCTAGTAGTTGTGGTGGTGGTACTGGTGATAGTGCTGCTAGTAGCTGTGGTGATGGTACTGGTAATAGTGGAGCTAGTAGTTGTGGTGATGGTACTGGTGATAGTGGTGCTAGTAGTTGTGGTGATGGTACTGGTGATAGTGGTGCTAGTAGCTGTGGTGATGGTACTGGTAATAGTGGTGCTAGTAGCTGTGGTGATGGTACTGGTGATAGTGGTGCTAGTAGCTGTGGTGATGGTACTGGTAATAGTGGTGCTAGTATTTGTGGTGGTGGTACCGGTGATAGTGGTGCTAGTAGTTGTGGTGGTGGTACTGGTGATAGTGGTGATCAAACTAGTTTATAATATTGATGTATTCAATTAGCCAGTCTCACACCGTGCCAATATCCTTTAGCAATATCATAAAATCACGTAATAGCCCTGTGCCTGGTGTCTTGTGTCTGGTGTTTGGTATCAGGTGTCTAATGTCACCTGGGTGACTGGAAATAAGATCACAGAAAAATAAAGTTACTATTGGCAATCAAAAAGAGACATTATAAGGTTTGAGAGGGCTCTTCATTCTAGCTGAGCATATGACAATCTCTTTAGTGTTGGTGCTGCGTTAAAATGCATCCAGTAAATACTGTAAAGTGTTTGGCAATCAAATAAAGACGATATAAGTTTTCAGAGGACTCTTCATTCTGACTGAGCATGTGATAACCTCTCTGATGCTGGTATTATATCAGCTAATTTACCATGATACATAAGTAGCATCTGAAATACTTAAGTACTTTATAAAGATCGTTTATCTACATCTTCCTCTCTCCCTCGCACTCTCCCATTCACCTTGTTTTTCTCTCCATCTCTCTATTCATCATCATCATCATCATCATTTAACGTCTATTTTCCACTTGTCTATTGATTATTCTTAGCTACAAGTTGATATATATATATATATGTGTGTATATATATATATATATATATTTATAGTAATAATAAATACAAAGATCAAAACTGAAGAAGGTTTTATAAGGATTGTATAAATATATATATATATATATATATATATATATATATATATATATATATATATATATATATATATATATATATATATGTGTAAATATAAACCCATAGAACAAATATCTATTATTCCTACAGATTAAAGTTTAAGCAAAGAATTTCTGTTTTCACCTTATACGGGATCTTCAGAAAATCACGTATAGGATGAAAACAGAAATTCTTTTCTTAAACTTTAATCTGTACAAATAATATATATATATACATATATATATATATGTATATACACACACATATATATATATATATCATCATCATCATCATCATCATCATCACCGTTTTACGTCCATTCTTCCATGCTAGCTTGGGTTAGACGGGTTGTCCTGTTGTGGGCAGTGTCCAGTCGGCTGACCTTGTCTTGCTCATACAGGAAGTCTGATTCTGGCTTGATTTCTACAGTTGGATGCCCTTCCTAACACCAACCTCATTTACAGTGAGTGCTGGGTGTTTTTTTGCCATGGCACCTCCACGACCACGTTGCAGTGGAATAATAGGGACCCCAGTCCTATCATCTCATTTTTACAGCTGAGTAAACTGGAGTAATGTGAAGTAAAGTGTCTTGCTCAAGGAAACAACACATCACCCGGTCCGAGAATTGAACTCATATATATATATATATATATATACAATTCCAACACCCTTCGTACTGCACTCCTTGTTTTTGTTTGTTCTTTGCCAATATATATATATATATATATATAAACCAGGATGGGTTCAGTTTGAAACTGGTTAGACCATTACTCAATAGAGTACTCGATACTTGGTGAAGTAGGGTATTGTTATATTATAAAGAGTTGGGACACTGATGGCTGAGTTCCAGACTGATTGTTGAAGGCTTTGGGGTTAAATGGCTGTATCATCAGGAGATGTGGTTCCTCCATATAAGGGCAGGGCATACATTGTTTATCCAATTGTAAATTCTCTTTACATAAGTGTTTTTTGTTTTTTATGGTTAGGGCATGGTCGTGTGTGTAGATATATTGCTTAATGAGTGTTTATATGTAAGTGTGCATCTGGTGTATCTGGTTGGTCAACTTGAGATAGAATAATTGTGGAGAGGGAGAGGAATCATATTTATCGAGAAAATATGATTGGAGGGGTGTGTGTGTATGCCTGCCCCTAGGCATAATTATCAGACAACGGGTCTATAGAATTGGCATCAGACCTGGCAGCAGAATGCCCTAATCAAAGAATAGTCCAAGTTCAAAATTGGGTAATATATCTATCAACGAAGTGACATCTGATTTGTTAGTTATCTGAAAAAACAAAGAACAACCAGTCAGTACATCAACACACACTCACACTTGATAAGACAACGATATATGTTATTGTTACAAGGTTGACTAAGTTGAGGATATTGGATATTATTTAAATAAGCTAATCCTGGACTTTCATAATAATTTGTATTTTAAAAACAAAACTTTGCACAGATATATTTTCACTACCATGCAGCATCGCGCACCACACACCGGCATCATACAGCCTTCCTTTTGTATGTAGGGAGAAACCTTTTGTTGTCAGCAGACAGAATAGTTCTCTAAACTTCTACCATCCTATCCTTATGCTAGCTATTATACTCTCAGCGCACCCTCCACCACTGCTAATTAGGTCACCTAGATAGCAGAAGCTATCAAGCACATCTATGGATCCTTCCTCTAACTAGAAAAGGTTTATATCATTAACACTCTTCCTCTTGATTTCTTTTGTGTATCTTCTAGAAGCAAAGTTCTACCTTCCTGTTAGTCTACTCGTTATCTCAATACATGTTTTGTGTACCCAAGATTTACATTGTGTACATTGTACGGAGTTTATGCCTACTTTTTTTCTGCATAATGAGCATGGCCACTTCTCTGAGAGAAACTGGGTCTGGTCTTTTCTCCTACTCACAACCATTTTAGTTTTGGCTAAGTTTACTCTCAGATCTTTTGATTCCAAATTCAGTTTCAATAATTGGAATTTATTTTCTAGCTCGTTTTTGATTTCAGCTATAAGGATCAAATCATCTGCATCAAAAAGTTCCCATCGAAAAGCGCCTTTTAAACTCCTCTGTTATGACCTGAAGAACTATGATGAACAGCAGTGGACTAAGAACTGAACCTTAATGAATTCCTACTTGTATCTTGAATTCTTCATTAAACTCATTTCCCACTCATACTTTACTGCCAGTGCCTCTGTACATGGCTTGTGCTGCTCTCATAAGTCATTCTTCTACACCTTATTTCCTTAAGGACCACCAGATAATAGATTGAGGTATTCTGTCAAAGACCTCTAGATCAGCAAAAGCTAAATATAGTGGTTTATTTTGGCTAGGAACTTCTCTTGTAGTTGCCTCACTAAGAAGAAGGCATCTGTAGTACTTTTCCCAGGCATGAAACCAAACAGCATCTCATCTATTAGCTATGCTATAACTCTTTCTGTCACTTTCATAACTTGGTCGATTAGTTTTATACCTCTATAGTTGCTTCTCTCTAGAGCATCACCTTTGCCTTTGTAGCAATTTACGATTGTACTGCTGCACCAGTCATTGGGTATAACGTATTACGTATAGCGTATGGGTATAACATATTACGTGATTTACTATACAGATTACTATTTTAACTCCTACTTCTGATGCTTTTAGCATCTCAGCAACTATTTCTGATAGTCCTGCAGCTTTACCATTTTTCATCTCCTTAATTTCATCTTTGACCCTAAAACTATCAACTTCAATAGTTGGTCCTTCCTTTGGGTAAGTTAGGGGTAGTTTCTCTTCTTCCCATTCATTCTCTACATTCATCAATCTCTCATAGTAACATTTCCAGGCCTCTTTCTTTTGGGCATTAGTGGTGCTAGATGTACTAGTGTCATTTCTAACACATTTTTCTCCAAAATCTCAATTCACACTAACACACTGCCTTGCAATACAGAACACTTCACGCTTCTGATCCTCACATCTCTAGACATTGGCAAAATTACTTTCTTCAGCCCCTCTCCGAGCTATGTATACCTGTCGCCTAGCTTCTTTCTTATCTACTTAGTACTGGTCTCTGCTACCCCCATTTCTCCAGTCTTTCCATGTCTGTCACTTGGTTCTAATGGCTGTATCTACTGTGCTATTCGACCACCATGTCACTCTCTGTCTGGCTGGTGCTTTACTCTAGCTGCAAGACTTCCCAGTAGTTCGCAACAGGTTGTCACGTAAGAATTTCTAGTTGTCCTCTACATTATATGTACCCAGCTTGTCATCCCTCTCATCAAGTGCATCCTGTAGGGCCTTTCAACACCTATATTTAACCCAGAGGTCCTTTAGCTTCCATACCCTTTGTCTCCATATTTTCCTGTGACTTGTCTTATTGTTTATTTTGATATCACTAATAACTAATTTGTGCTTGGCAGTGCATTCTTCCCCAGGTAAGGCCTTAGTTTTTATGACAGTCTGTTTGTCTTATTGTCTAACAAGTAAGTAATCAATTTGGCTTGAGTTCACCTGATTGATATGAAATCAGGTGGTTGGCTAATTCATTTACATCTCAGAATTCCAGCCCCTCTTCATTCCTTGAGCCATAACCACAGCCGCCATGAATTCTGCTGACTCCATCCTGGTACTGTCCCACATGCTTGTTAAAGTTGACTGCTAGAATGATGAGGTCTGTTTCATCAATACCTGAAATTGTTTGTAAAAGTTCCTCATAGAACAGTTGTTTTTAATTGGAGTCACTGCTCTCCTAGATGTGTTGCCTTCACTGTGGCTTATGGAGCCCACGTCTACTCCATACAGTTGATTTTAGTCAGAGTCACTAACTGCTCCATGCAGTTGATTTTAGTCAGAGTCACTGCTCCCTTAGATGGGTTGCCTTCACTATGGTTTACAGAGTCCATGTCAACCCAGTTGTAAATAGTTACAAGACAGGAATTTGTTGCTTTAAACATGTTGTAAAAGTAGTTCATTAGCTGAAGGAATTAAGTTGAACACAGAAAGTATATCTGGAGAAGCCATTTTAGAGTTCTCTAATTGTCTCAGTCACACAGAGTCCTGTAATTGATCCATCCTACTTTGCCACTGGCTTCAGACAAGGTTTTATTCTCAACTATGTGATGATTAGTGTGCGTAACAGCCAATTCCATGTTATATTCAAGATGTATAAGCATCCACCAACAGATGAACTCACTAGATTATATCATCATCATCATCATCATCATCGTTTAACGTCCATCTTCCACGCTTGCATGGGTTTGGACGAGAGTTTTCCCACTTGAGACAAGATTGGTTGTCCTGCTCGTATAGGACTGTCTAGCGGGTTTTCAACGGCTGGATGCCCTTCCTAACACCAACCACGTTTACAGTGTGGACTGGGAGGTTTTTACCGTGTTACCTACATGGCCACATTACAGCGTAGACTGTGTGTTTTTTTGTCATGACACCTACACGTCTGGTGGGTTTTCTACGGCTGGGACCCTTCCCAACACCAACATCGTTTACAGTGTGGAACTGGGAGGTTTTTACCATGTTACCTACATGGCCACATTACAGCGTGGACTGTGTGTTTTTTTTCAACTAACACTGCTGGTCGATGTGGGGGAGACTGTCTTTCTCCCATTTATTTTCCTCATTTAGTAGCCTTTTGTAGTGACACTTCCAAGCTATCTTCTTATCAGCGTCAGTGATGGCAAGTACACCATCATCATTAAGGACACACTTCTCCCCGACAATATCACGGTTTTCCTTGACACATTGCCTAGCAATCCTGAACACCTCACGTTTTTAGTCCTCGCATTGTAGAACATGCTTGAACTTTCTTTCCTCTGCTTCCCTTCTTGCGAAGTACACTTGTCTCCTAGCTTCCCTCCTGGCCACTTGATAGTCTTCTCTACTTCCCCCAACCCGCCATACTTTCCAAGCCTGCTTTTTGGCCTTAATTGACTCCTCCACCTTACTGTTCCACCACCAAGTTACTCTCCTCCTGCCTGTAGGTCTGCTCCAGCCACAGACTTCATCTGCCGCCATCAGCAGGTTTGCTTTCAGGAATTCCTGCTGTTCCTCTATATTGTATGACTCTAATTGCTCTTCCTTACTGTCGAAAGCATCAAGTAATATGCTTTTAAATTTATTACTGGCTGTGGGTTCCTTTAGCTTCCATATTTTTCTCCTGAGGATAGTTCTCTTCTGTTGTCAAGTACGTCTCGTCCTGACTATGAGGTCGCTAATTATGAGTCTATGTTGAGAGGTGCATTCTTCATGGGGAGGGATTTAGTGTTTACAACAGACACTCTGTCACGTCTTCTGGTAAGGATATAATAGTCACTGTCGGTTATTTGGGAGGTAGTGAGCATCAGTGTCTCATAGAATCTGTCTTTTATAGCGCCAGGCAGTCCGGATTGGGGTGCGTACACAGATATTAATATATATATATATAGATTATATATATATATGTAGTTCAAGGAAACAGCAGAGATACTAAAAATATTATTAGTTTCATGCTTTATATGGAAAAAGGGAAAGAAAGTTTGATGTGTCGCGCTTTAGTCCCTCTTCAGGAGTACAAAAAAGAGACAGGATCACAAAGGATAGATAAAGAAAAGTAAAAATAAAAAAGAAGAAAACAAAGAGAGTAAACAAGACAACTCGATAGGTAATCTTGGTAAGAATTTCGGAATGTGAAGTGTGTGTGTATATATATATATATATATATATATATATATATATATATATATGCAACCATCATGCCCGAGGGAAAGAAAAAGGAAAAGAGTGCTCTATCTAGGGCATATATATATAAAATTAAGGATGGTTCTCTGAAAGGGATTGGAAAATAACCCACAATTACATAAGGTAATCAATATGTTAGTAAAGAAGATGCATATTTACTTTATATAGAAATGACTTCTAGAACCGTTTCATTCGTATGAAATCATCAGGAATGTCTATATGATTTCAGTCCTGTCCTGTAGAAGTCATTTCTATATAAAATAAATAGATTTATGTATTTGTGTGTGTGCGCGTGTGTGTGTGTACGCGCGTGCGTGCGTGCGTGCGTGCGTGCGTGCGTGCGTGCGTGCGTGCGTGCGTGTATGTGTGTGTGTGTGTGTGTGTGCGTGCGTGAGTGGGTGTACTTTAATATTCATTCCTGTTTATTTTTTTTCTCATGTGTTTGTCTGGTGGCAGTTGTAGAGTCTGTGAGATGGTAGCTGGGGGATGAAACAGCTAGGAATTACAAGTCAAACTTTATCATCTTACCCATGAAGGGAATAACAATTTAGCTACATGATCTGGTAGAACTAGCAGTCACATCTCCCTTAAATCAGACCTAGGTGTTGGTCAGTTGTTTTTCTACCACCGGGAGTTTTGTTTTCGCAATGGCTTTAGCAGACAATCCTTTGCCCTTTTCTACAATCTCATATCTCCCATCAATTCCATTTGTTTGTGTTTTTGGTAGAGAGTGGCCAGAGCATAGGGATTCACTTTCACCACCACTAGCTTTACCATCACCACCAGCAACATCACCACCATTATCAACAACAGCTACACCACCACCTCCATCAACAACACCGCCAAACACCACCACAACCACCTCCTCCATCACCAACACCCCAAACACCACTAGCATCACCACCACCACCACCACAACCACCTCCATCATCAACACCAGCACTACCAACACCAGCATTACCATCACTACCCAACCACCACCACCACAACCACCACCACCACCACCACCACCACCACCACCACCACAACCACCTCCATCATCAACACCAGCACTACCAGCATCAGCATTACCATCACTGCCCAACCACCACCACCACAACCACCACCACCACCACCACCACCACCACCACAACCACCTCCATCATCAACACCACCACTACCAACACCAGCATTACCATCACTGCTCAACCACCACCACCACCTCCACTACCGCCACCTCCATCATCAACACCAGCACTACCAGCACCAGCATTACCATCACTACCCAACCACCACCACCACCACCCCCACTACCACCACCTCCATCATCAACACCAACACTACCAGCACCAGCATTACCATCACTGCTCAACCACCACCACCACCTCCACTACCGCCACCTCCATCATCAACACCAGCACTACCAGCACCAGCATTACCATCACTACCCAACCACCACCACCACCACCCCCACTACCACCACCTCCATCATCAACACCAGCACTACCAGCACCAGCATTACCATCACTGCTCAACCACCACCACCACAATTGAAACCATTACAACCATCATTATCATCATCATCTTCTTAACCCCTACCACCATTGCCACAACAAGGTTTCATTTCAACCCTAACTCTACTTAAAAGACCATAAAAAAAAAATATCTTTCAAATGGAGTTGAAATTTCTGGGGAGTTTTTTGTTAGTGAGTAAGAGGAGGTGGATGAGGGAGGAGAAGGGATAGGTGGTTGCTGAGGAAGAGGGAGAGGAAGAGGAAATCGAATTTCTATAGGGAGTAATTATGAGGAAGGAAAAAGGTTGTGGTGGTGCTGGTTGTGGTTGTGGTGGTGGAGATATTCTATGGGGGAGAGGAAGTGGGGGTGGAGGTAGGGGGGTCTTTTTTCACTTTTTTGAAGAAAAATGGATTTATAATGGATTATATTTTTCTTTTGAATTTTCAGTATTGAAGGTGGAAGCAGGGTAGCATGTGTGGGTGAAGGTGGTGGTGGTGTATGTGTATTGCGGAGGTGTATCTAGGAATGTGGGTGTGGGGATAGTGATGTGGTGGTGCTGTATGTGTGTAGAGTTTTGCTTTTTGACTGGATGCCCTTCCTTAATATCAATCTTTTTAGTTGCCACTTACATTAAGGTTCATGGATATGCTGTATCTATTCTATATATATATGTTTATTCCGGGTTCAATCAGGAGTAACCACAGTAAGTAAGGTACTCAATACATAACAGAGTACAAATACTTAATATAGAACTGGCTTCTACTGTTTCATTCGGAAGAAATCACCAGGAAAGCTTTCTGATGATTTTTTTCCGAATGAAACAGTTCTAGTCCTGTAGAAGCCAGTTCTATATTAAATAAATATATATATACACAAACACACACACATATATATATATATATCATGGAAAATTTATACATCTCACATGTATTTTGTCTGAAGAGGACATTTTCTGGTTTATGTTATATATAAAATATTGCATCTTCGAAATATTTATTATTATGAAATAAATAGAGATGATATGAAGTATATATCTTTCATTCATTACTATCATATATATATATATAAGTAGAAGTGGTATTTAATTTGTTGGAAGTCCGACAAATATAAATGTTTATAACTGATTTAGAGCACAGTAACTGGAGTAACTATTCAATGATATTAAATAAATGGAAACTATATTTATAAAACCATATTTATTTTATTATATATATTTCAAGAGCAACCAAGACAACATTGGTACGCTTTCATCAGATAAAATACAAATTTTGTTTTATAAATAGACATACCCATGAAAATGATACCTTATCGGTTGGAAATTTACTGGATATATATATCTATATCTATATATAGTTTTGTGAGGTTTTTTATATGAAATCGTGCGTCGAAACAAATATTGTTATACTTGGGGAGGGTCATATTTGTGTAATATTGCCAGAATTAATAACAGAACACACTCACTGTTTGGTTGGTTTTCGCTTCTCGCTGTCTTTTATATCGGTAATCTAACTTACTCGGTCCTCAATGTTGCCATTGACTGACCGACGGTCAAAAATAATACAGATACAATATAGACACAAACACATATATATAGTTTATCATAAATCTTTCGTTGCACATCTGCAACATCGTCAGTGGTGTTATATTTTCCTCCTGTTGTGTTGTATGTCTACGCCATTTTTATTCAGTGTGTCTATATATTTATTTATTTATTTATTTGCTTGTTTGTTTATTTTATTTCGTCTTCTTTGCGCATGCGTTTGCGTGTGTGTATAGTGTTATCTTTGCTGTGTGATGGGTGACTAGTGTGTGTTTATGTGCTTGTGTATGTATTTATTTATTTATTTATCTTATTTTATTTACTTATTTATACTTCTCTTAGGTCAGTGTTGTTTGTTTGGGTGTTGTTGTTATTCCATTCATTCTTTCTGTTTAGCTTTGGTCTTCTAATTTCTATTTCACTGGCCTCTCTTATTCGCCTATCTGCTGGGTCATTTCTATGTTTAGATATTATTCTAATTTCTATGTTGTCTATGTTACTGTCATGTTGTTGTCTAGCATGTTCGTATAGTACTGACCCGTTTTTTCGTCCTTTTAGTTCCCCCCAGTGTTGGTCTATCATTTCACCTATGCTACGAGCTGTCTCACCTATGTATGTTGTTGTCATGTTTCTGCAAGTACCCTCTGTACATCTTATGCTATAGACTACGTTTCTAGTTTTACAGTTTATCCAGGGGTTCACCTTACATATGATACATTTCCTATTGGTACAGTGGGTTTTCTTAAAAGGGTAGGTTTTGCTGATCAGGGATTTTATGGTGGTTCCTGGCTTTTCTACCACCTTTATTTTTAAGTGGATCTTTCTCAGGGCCTTTCTACACTGGTTAGCTAATTTCCCTCCAGGGGTGGCGTCCACAAACATGACACTCTGGTATCTCTGGTTGTCGTACCATGATGTGGCTTTCCCTATCTTATGTCTAGCCCTATCTAAGCTATTCCATGATTTGCTCCTGTATAATGGGCAAATTCCTTTCATGTCCAGTTCTATGAGGGTTTTATACTTTTCCATGGTTCCTTCGTATACTCTGATTCTGTCTCTTTGGTTGTAGCCAGAGAACTGCATGCGGTTGATGAAATGTTGGATGTGTCTTTCCATTTCTGTTGGGTCACACATGCGGGACACATTCTTCATCACTCGTACCAAATCTGCGATCAGAATATTAAACTTAGCACTACTGGACATTGCTGAGTTTTTGAGTATCAGGTATTTGGAGGCCATGGGTTAGCATAGTGTGAGTGGAGAATTTGAGCTCTCTCATCTATAGTGTTAATCCAGAGTTCTGTGTCTAATACAGGTAGTCTATTGTTAGGGTGTTTGGAAGGGAAGTCGATAGTTACAGTTATACTCTGGTGTATGGAATTAGCTATCTGCTGGATGCTTTCCATCGTGCTACGTTCTAAATCAAACTTGTTAGTGCTCTCTAGTGGGGGTGTTCTTATAACTATATTGATATTGTCTACATAACGAGAGTACATGATGAGGTCTATGGAGCTTTCATTAAGGAGATCTTTAAGTCTCCTTTCCCACCATACCATGAAAAGGTTGGCAACATCACCAGCTATGCTGACGCCGGTGGCTGCTCCCTCATTTTGGGTGTAGATTTTCTCGTTGAACTTAAATATGTGGCCCTTTAGGGTAGTTTTGATACTAGCCCCTATTGCATGTGCGACCATTTTTCTTATCTGATCATTGTTTTGGGGGGTCCATATAGCTTTGGTCCGCCCACCCAGTCCACCTTCCCATGGGAGTCTTTTTTGCCATTGAGGTTATGGTGGGGGGTCTACCTCTTATAGGTCTACTAGGGCAGAAACATCTAAGGTCATGGCTGTCTAGGTAGTCAGTGTCGTAGGTAAGTCTAAGTAGGAGGTCCAGTTCGTCTGTGTCGACGTCGCAGAACTCCACCTCACTCTCAATGATCATCTCCACACATCTTTTCACAGCAAAATCAATGTTAATGGATGGGTACAGTGACACCACATCCATGCTGCCTATTATGCAGTTGGATAGGCTCCTGTTTTTGTTGCACTCACTGATTCTGCTGAGGAGGTCCTCTGTACTGTCACATACATCTGGAGACATCTTGATTATTTCCTTCTTTCTTACATCGGATTCATCGCGAAAGGTCTATTTCTTACTCGCTCATATATTCACCCAGCTTATACTGATAGAATAACTATGTAGCTTGTGTTTCTTCCTATCTTCGGTTAGCTTTCCCCTGTGTTGTTTACTTGTCTCACTCGCTTTACGCGTTTTAATTGTCCTAATAACTTATTTTAGTTATTATTGCACCAACGTGAGGTATATGATTTTTAATGCAATGAAATACCAATGACCGTTGGCAAATCACTGATGAGGGACTCATTTTATAACATGTTATCCATGTACAACCATGCAGTATTCTTCTCCCCATATTTTTCATATATATATATATATATATATATATATATATATATATATATATATATATATATATATATATGTATATATGTTATAAAGAGTCGGGACCCCAACGGCTGAGCTCTTGCCATATATCTAAACTATAATAAAGTAAGAAGCACGGGACTGCGTACGGTTTATAATTTTTTATCCCATTAGTAAAATAAGTTGGATTACTTTGAATAAATAATGAATGAATATTACATAATTTATCTACTAAATTTCGTGGCTGTTCATTAAATATATTTTATTATTTATTTAAAGAATCACTTCTTTAAAATTTTCAAATGTCAACACTTTCGGTGGCGATCGCTTAAATAAACATATTAATTTTCCGTCACTAATTTTCTCCTAATGCAATTTATATATAATAATGTCTTGTTTTAATGTATCATGGATTACGTTAGTGATTAAATAAGACAGTGTAACGCACACTCTCTTCAATTTCTGTGTATATTGTCAATTACGATTTTATTTTACGTATCATATCTACATGTATATATACTTGCGTATAATATCAATATACACACCACACATACTAGCAGAAAAACCACCCGAAGGGTGGTTTTTCTGCTAGTATATATAATGCATATATATGTGTGTGTGTGTGACTCCCGGGTTCAATTGACGGTAACCACAGTAAGTAAGGTATTCAATACATAGTAGAGTATATACAAGAATTAATGTAGAAAATAGAAATAGCTTCTACAGGACTAGAACTCTTTCATTTTAAGGAAATATATATCATCATCATCATCATCATCATCGTTTAACGTCCATCTTCCACTCTTGCATGGGTTTGGACGGGAGTTTTCCCACTTGAGGCAAGATTGGTTATCCTGCTCGTATAGTACTGTCTGACGGGTTTTCTACGGCTGGGTGCCCTTCCCAACACCAACCACGTTTACAGTGTGTACTGGGAGGTTTTTACTGTGTTACATACACGGCCACATTACAGCGTGGACTGTGTGTTTTTTTGTCGTGACACCTACACGACCTCATTTGTTTCGGACTGGATGTTGTGGTACCAACATAACTTCACATTTAAGGGGGTGGTGTGGATGGGGTGGGGGTAGTGGGACGTGGGTGTATTTTGTTAGAGGTGCCTACTGACTGTAGGTTTCGCTTTGTACTTAGGCAAGGCAGGTCTTCTGTATAACTGTGTAGCGCCAAAGATCTTGGTCCAGTGACATTGTCTTGGAGAGGTGTAAGTGTGTGAGGCCGGAATTTATCAAGTTGTCCCAGGTTTTTCTGGGTCTGCCTACTCTGTGGCTACCGCCTATTTTTATCGCCCTGCACTTTTTTATATAGTTGTCGTCTTTCATGCGCACCACGTGACCATACCAACGTAGTCTTCTCTCGAGTAAACAACATCTGATCCCTCTTATTCCTAATTCTCCCTTAGTTCGTTTATGCTTTGCCATTCACGTATATTACTATTACACATCCAGCGGAGCATGCAAGCTTATTTCTCTCCAGTCTGCATATATCCTCTGCACACAATGCCCAGGTCTCACTGCCATGTAACATTGCTGTTCGTATGCAGGCATCATACAGCCTGCCTTTCATTTTTAGAGAGAACCCTTTAGCGGCCAATAGTGGTATAAGCTCTCTGAACTTTTTTCCATCCCGTTCTGACTCTAGCTACTGTACTTTCAGAGCACCCTCACCCACTGCTGATTTTGTCACCCAGGTAACGGAAGGTGTCCACTATTTCTATAGAACCATCTGTGCAATGGAATGAGCTAGTATTCTGTGGGCACTTGCTGCTACTTATTGTACCTGAGCACCGGCCACATATAAAATCTATATTCTTAGTTAGGTTATCTGTGATCCCACTACATCTTTTATGCACCCATACTTTGCATTTGGGACATAAAATGGAGTTTCTGCCTACTCCTTTCCTACACACTGAGCATGATCATTTCCCAGATGGGACCGGTGCCCTATTTTCCTTCCTACAAACTAGAACTTTAGTCTTAGACAAGTTAACTTTAAGGCCTTTTGATTCTAGGTCATGCTTCCATGTTTGGAATTTCTTCTCTAGTTCAGCCATTGATTCAGCTATGAGCGTTAGATCATCTGCATATAGAAGTTCCCATGGGCAGCCGGTCTTGAACTCCTCTGTTATAGCCTGAAGGGCAATAATAAATAGTAGCGGGCTAAGGACGGAGCCCTGATGAACACCAACTTTTACGCTAAACTCTTCACTATATTCCTTGTTAATTCTAACCTTGCTGACTGTTTCTTTAAACATGGCTTGTATAGCTCTCACAAGCCATTCATCAACACCTAGTTTTCTAAGGGCCTACCAGATAATCGAGTGGGGTACTCTGTCAAAGGCTTTCTCCAAGTCAACA
>OZ024741.1:253531086-253543586 GCA_964016885.1 Eledone cirrhosa | reverse complement strand
CTCACATAATATCGAATCTATGAGATTTTGATATTATTTATTTTGAGAACAATACCTTAATGTCGGTATGAGTGGCCGGTTACAGCCAGTTTGAACAGAAAGAGGTGAGAGAATTCTGGCCAGATACGGCTAGTTTAAATGCTAAGGGGTTAAATACACAAAAAAGAAGGATGGGTCTTTGATCACGGGTTTACCTGTAGTTAAACACCACCAACAACAATATCAACACAAATAACCACAACCTGTACCACACAATAACCATCTTTAACCTCAGCCAACAATAACACAACACAACCATGAACAATAACAATACTACTACTAACAGAACCACCAATACTACCACTGATACACACAATACTACACTAAAACTGCCACCAATACTACCAGCAATACGACCACAAATACTACCAAGAACATGATCACCAATAATTTCACCAATACTACCAATAGCAACACAACTATCTATTAACTACCAATACAACCACCAATATAACACCAGTACTACTACCAATACAACTACCAATACAACGACCAATACAACACCAGTACTACAACCAATACAATGCTAATACTACCACTAACCCTACCACTAAAACTGCCACCAATACTACTAGCAACACGACCACAAATACTACCAACAACATAACTACCAATAGTTTCACCAATACAACCTCAAATATAACACCAGTACTACTACCAACACAACCACCAATACTACCAGCAATATAACCACCAATATAACTACTAATACAACCACCAATACAACACCAATACAACACCAATACTACCACCAATACTACCAGCAATATATCCACCAATATAACTACCAATACACCACCAATACAACACCAATACAACACCAATACTACCACCAATACAACACAAATACAACCACCAATACCACTACCAATACAACCACCAATACAACACCAATACAACACCAATACTACCACCAATACTACCAGCAATATAACCACCAATATAACTACCAATACAACCACCAATACAACACCAATACAACACCAATACTACCACCAATACAACACAAATACAACCACCAATACCACTATCAATACAACCACCAATACTACCAGCAATATAACCACCAATACTACCACCAATACAACACAAATACAACCACTAATACCACTACCAATACAACCACCAATACAACACCAATACAACACCAATACAACACCAATACAACCACCAATACCACTACCAATACAACCACCAATACAACACCAATACAACCACCAATACAACACCAATACAACACCAATACTACCACCAATACAACACCAATACAACACCAATACTACCACCAATACAACACCAATACTACCACCAATACAAGACCAATACAACCACCAATACCACTACCAATACAACCACCAATACAACACCAATACAACCACCAATACAACACCAATACAACACCAATACTACCACCAATACAACACCAATACAACACCAATACTACCACCAATACTACCACCAATACAACACAAATACAACCACCAATACCACTACCAATACAACCATCAATACAACACCAATACAACACCAATACTACCACCAATACAACACAAATACAACCACCAATACCACTACCAATACAACCACCAATACAACACCAATACAACACCAATACTACCACCAATACAACACAAATACAACCACCAATACCACTACCAATACAACCACCAATACAACACCAATACAACACCAATACTACCACCAATACAACACCAATACAACCACCAATACCACTACCAATACAACCACCAATACAACACCAATACAACACCAATACAACACCAATACTACCACCAATACAACACCAATACAACACCAATACTACCACCAATACTTCCACCAATACAACACAAATACAACCACCAATACCACTACCAATACAACCACCAATACAACACCAATACAACACCAATACTACCACCAATACAACACAAATACAACCACCAATACCACTACCAATACAACCACCAATACAACACCAAACAACACCAATACTACCACCAATACAACACAAATACAACCACCAATACCACTACCAATACAACCACCAATACAACCACCAATACAACACCAATACAACCACCAATACAACACCAATACAACACCAATACCACTACCAATACAACACCAATACAACACCAATACAACACCAATACCACTACCAATACAACACCAATACTACCACCAATACAACACCAATACAACACCAATACAACCACCAATACCACTACCAATACAACACCAATACAACCACCAATACAACACCAATACAACACCAATACTACCACCAATACAACACCAATACAACACCAATACTACCACCAATACAATACCAATACAACCACCAATACAACACAAATACAACCACCAATACCACTACCAATACAACCACCAATACAACACCAATACAACACCAATACAACCACCAATACAACACAAATACAACCACCAATACCACTACCAATACTACCACCAATACAACACAGATACAACCACCAATACCACTATCAATACAACCACCAATACTACCAGCAATATAACACCAATACTACCACCAATACCACTATCAATACAACCACCAATACTACCACCAATACAACACCAATACAACCACCAATACTACCAGCAATATAACCACCAATACTACCACCAATACAACCACCAATACTACCACCAATACAACACCAATACAACCACCAATACCACTATCAATACAACCACCAATACAACACCAATACTACCACCAATACAACTACCAATACAACACCAATACAACACCAATACTACCACCAACACCACTATCAATACAACCACCAATACTACCAGCAATATAACCACCAATACTACCACCAATACGACACCAATACAACCACCAATACCACTATCAATACAACCACCAATACAACACCAATACTACCACCAATACAACTACCAATACAACACCAATACAACACCAATACTACCACCAACACCACTATCAATACAACCACCAATACTACCAGCAATATAACCACCAATACTACCATCAATACAACACCAATACAACCACCAATACCACTATCAATACAACCACCAATACAACACCAATACTACCACCAATACAACTACCAATACAACACCAATACAACACCAATACTACCACCAATACCACTATCAATACAACCACCAATACTACCATCAATACAACACCAATACAACCACCAATACCACTATCAATACAACCACCAATACAACTATCAATAGAACCACCAATACTACCACCACCACTACCACCACCACAGCTACCACGACAAACACCATCACTACCACTAACACTAACACCAACACCGCTACTACCACCACTGCCACCAACAACAACACCACTTCTAACACCACTAACCTCCCATTACCACCTCTTCCACCACCACAAACACCACCACCACCACCATCACCACCACCACTACCATCACCACCACCACCATCACCACTACCATCCCCAACAACACCACTACTACCCCCTGCCACACTACACACGCACACACCACCACCACCAACACCACTAGCACTACCACCACCACCAACACCACCACCACTACTACCACTACCACCACAACCACCACCACCACCACCACCACCTCCACTCTCCCCAACAACAATGTCACATCAAGGAGGAGTGTGAAGTGTGAAGTGTGGGTAAAAAAAGAAGTGAAATGGTATAGAAGATTAAAAGAATGAAAGAATAAAGGAATATATGAATATTGAACAAAGTCAATGAGGCTAATACAGAGTGAAGGATGTGATGTCACACACAAACATACATGCATACACACACACACATATATATATATATACACACACATATATGCACACACACACACACACACACACACACACACACACACACATATATATATATATATATATATATATATATATATATATATACACATACATATATATACATACTACATATGTACATACTTACATATATACATACATATATTTACATACATATATGTATACATACATGCATACATGCAAACATTCATACACACATACATACAGAGTGAGGGATTTGATGTCACACACTAACACACATATATATATATATACATACATACATAAATGCAAACATACATATATATATATGCAAACATACATACATACAAACATATATACATGCCTACATACATACATGCAAACATACATACATGCCTATATATATATATATGTGTGTGTATGTATACATATATATATATGTATACATACACACACACATGTATACATAGAAAACATGCACATATAAACATACAAACATACCAACACACATATATATATATACTCGTATATATATATATATATATATATATATACACACATATACATAAAAAACATACACATTCGTACATATATATACATATACAAGTATACATACATAAACATGCACATACATACATAATACCTTTACACATATATACATATATATAGACAAGCATGCACATATGTACATACATGCATACATATATACATACATACATATACACATACATCCATATGCACACACACACATACATACACACACATACACACAGTTTGTCCACATTCCCTTCTAGATGTCACTATCACTTTTGCATTGTGTTGGCTAAATACTGTGTACCCGTGTGTAACAGAGTATGTCTGTATGTATATATAACAGAGTGTGTCTGTATATATATATAACAGAGTGTGTCTGTATGTATACATAACAGAGTGTGACTGTATGTATATATAACAGAGTTTGTCTGTATGTATATATAACAGAGTGTGTCTGTATGTATATATAACAGAGTGTGTCTGTATGTATATAGAACAGAGTGTGACTGTATGTATATGTAACAGAGTGTGTCTGTATGTATATATAACAGAGTGTCTGTATATATATATAACAGAGTGTGCCTGTATGTATATATAACAGAGTGTGTCTGTATCTATATATAACAGAATGTGTCTGTATGTATATATAACAGAGTGTGTCTGGATGTATATATAACAGAGTGTGTCTGTATGTATATATAACAGAGTGTGACTGTATGTATATGTAACAGAGTGTGTCTGTATGTATATATAACAGAGTGTCTGTATATATAACAGAGTGTGACTGTATGTATATATAACAGAGTATGTCTGTATGTATATATAACAGAGTGTCTGTATATATAACAGAGTGTGACTGTATGTATACATAACAGAGTGTGTCTGTATGTATATGTAACAGAGTGTGTCTGTATGTATATATAACAGAGTGTGTCTGTATGTATATATAACAGAGTGTGACTGTATGTATATGTAACAGAGTGTGTCTGTATGTATATATAACAGAGTGTCTGTATATATAACAGAGTGTCTGTATATATAACAGAGTGTGACTGTATGTATATATAACAGAGTATGTCTGTATGTATATATAACAGAGTGTCTGTATATATAACAGAGTGTGACTGTATGTATACATAACAGAGTGTGTCTGTATGTATATATAACAGAGTGTGTCTGTATGTATATATAACAGAGTGTGACTGTATGTATATGTAACAGAGTGTGTCTGTGTGTATATATAACAGAGTGTGTCTGTATGTATATGTAACAGAGTGTGTCTGTATGTATATATAACAGAGTGTGTCTGGATGTATATATAACAGAGTGTGTCTGTATGTATATATAACAGAGTGTGTCTGTATGTATATATAACAGAGTGTGTCTGTATGTATATGTAACAGAGTGTGTCTGTATGTATATATAACAGAGTGTGTCTGTATGTATATAGAACAGAGTATGTCTGTATGTATATATAACAGAGTGTCTGTATATATATATATAAGAGAGTGTGACTGTATGTATGTATAACAGAGTGTGTATGTATGTATATATAACAAAGTGTGTCTGTATGTATATACAACAGAGTGTGACTGTATGTATATATAACAGAGTGTGTCTGTATGTATATATAACAGAGTGTGTCTGTATGTATACATAACAGAGTGTCTGTATGTATATATAACAGAGTGTCTGTATGTATATATAACAGAGTATGATTTTGTGTATATATAACAGTGTGACTGTGTGTGTATATAACAGAGTGTGACTGTGTGTGTATATAACAGAGTGTGACTGTGTGTATATAACAGAGTGTGACTGTGTGTGTATATATAATTATGTGTATAAAAGAGTGTTACTTTATGTGTAACTCTGTGAGTGACTGCGTGTGTAATTTTGTGAGTAGCTGTGCAATTATGTGCAACTATGTATGCGTGTGTTGTGTAACTATATGTGTAAGTATGTGTGTAACTATGTAAGTATGAATGTAATAATGTGTAATTTTGTGTGTAATTTTGTGTGTAGCCGAGTAATTATATGTGTAACCATTGTGTAACTATTGTGTAACTATGTGTGTAAGTATGTGTGTAACTATGTTAGCATGAATGTAACAATGTGTGTCATTCTGTGTGTAATTTTGTGTGTAGCTGTGTAATTATGTGTGTAATTATGTGTGTAACTATTGTGTAACTATGTGTGTAAGTATGTGTGTAACTATGTTAGTATGAATGTAACAATGTGTGTAATTCTGTGTGTAATATTGTGTGTAGCTGTGTAATTATATGTGTAACTCTGTATGTGACTGTTGTGTAGCTATATGTGTAAGTATGAATGTAACAATGTGTATAAGTCTGTGTGTAATTTTGCATGTAGTTGTGTAACTATGTGTAGGGCTGTGTGTGACTGTAATACAGAAATTTAACACACACTATATATACTCGAATATAAGCGAGGAATATGTGACAAAAAAACATCAATGATAAAATGGGAGGTTGGCTTATATACTCCATCTAAACAATGTGTTAATTAGCTGCCTTCGTTTATATATGGGGTTTGGATTTTCACCTATTTCTCAGTATAAAATAGTGGGGGGTTGGCTTATATTCGGATTAGCTTATATTTGAATATATATGGTAACTGTCCTTGACTAAACACTGGTTGTACTAAGTAAATCCCTATCTTATTAAATGTTTCACTTCATGTTGTATTGTCAGTGAATCATTGAATAAGCTTATCTAACTGGAAACTCAGTTCTTTGTAAAATATTCAGTTTAGTAGATGTCAGTCAATTGCACTAAAGCATATGTGTAAAAATAATTGACAATTAATATATTATAGTATAGTTATTTTCAACACGTTTTCATTGTTACTATTGGTTTCCAATCTCACATGTGGATTAGATTGGGCAATTGCACTTCCACATGATTTTCCTTAAACTAATATATATATATTAGTTTAAAAAAAAAAAAAGCTACAGTATTTGCTTTCTTTAACCTTACCACAACCCCTATCACTGCTTTCTCTAACCTTACCACAACCCCTATCACTACCAGCTGCAGTTTTCAGTATATCATGTTTGAGTTTGATTATGTTAGTAACATATTGAAAGTAAATAGAGTTACTACTTCTCCCTTCCATCAACACACCACATGTAAATAGCCTTCTCTTCCTTCTGTCTCATAACGTTAGTGCTTTCTCTTTCCATTAACACATATAGATGTTGTTCTCTTTCTTTTGCCTCATGTTGCTACTACCTCCTTCATTTCAACATTGGGCTCTCCCTCTCTCTGTTCTGTTTCTTCCATCCTTGACACATAAATTCAAATGGACCACAGACTTGAACACAACAGATCTGATATGGTAGTTATGCACAGAAATAGCCATGAATACCAGAATATTAATGTTACCATCCCAGGAGACCATAACAAAGTCTTGAAAGAAATTGAAAACCTAACAAAATATATTTACTTGAAGATTAAAATTGCAAGAATCTGGTCAATAACACCTAACAACACTAAAATAATTCCAGTTATCATCAAAGCTTTAGGCTCGATGCCACTAAAACTGAGAGAGGGGGAGGGGGGCTATCTTAAGCAAATAGACCTTGAATTACAAATGGCTCTCCTACAAAAGACTGTCCATATACTCAGGAGAGTAATGTCTGTCTAAGGTCCTTATTGAGACTTGATAGTAGAAGACCCAGTAATCATTTAACCCCTCCATTACCATATTTCTAATGAAATATATTATATGTTACAATTAATTTGGGGAAATTTGTGTTTCATTACTAAGCTGATATTTAGAACATTACATAACAAAAATTGTTTAAATAAAATTACGATGGAAGGTTTTGATATCAGGATAACAGAAGGTGGTAAATTGAAGGGTTGGTAGAGCATCAGATAAAATATCACTGTGGTATTTGGTTTTTTTTTTGCTTTCTTTTTATATTCTGAGTTCAAATCCTGCGGAGGTCAACTTTGCTTTACATCTTTCTGGGCTCAATAAAATGAAGTACCAGTCAAGTAATGAGGTTGATTTGACCAACTCTACCCTTCCCTTAAATTTGCTGGCCTTGTGTCTAAATTAGAAATAAATGTAAAGATAAATATTTTAAAATGAGTAGTTTTGTCTCATAAATCCAGGGCAGTTTCAAACAGGTTGTTATCAAAAGGATTAAAGTAAAAATGAGATGGTGTGAAATCATTATCATCATCACTATTTAACATCTATTTTCTAAGCTGCATGGTTTAGATAGGTTGTCACATTATGATCTGATGGACAGATCTTACTCATATACTCCAGTTTTGGTTTGGTTTTCTATTGCTGAATGTTCTTCATTATACCAATCACTGGTTTAACATACTTATAAAATGTAAGATAAATACAGAAAGAAAACAAAATAAATTAAAATAAGCTAAGTAAAATAAGTTAATTAAAGTGTTTTCTAAATCAATGGCTCATCAGGCAAGTGCTTATCTCCAGAATTCTTGGCGTTAAGTAACTGAGAATACAAGACTCTCCCAGGGCAGGATACCAGTCTATTACAGGATTAATTCCCCAGCTACTGCTGATACTCATTCTCAGCTGAGTATACTGGACCAACATGAAACAAAGTATTTTGCTCAAGAACACAATGCAGCACCCTGTCCAGAAATTGAACTGACAACATCAATGAAATAGAATAGAATAGATTAACCCTTTGTTACTATATTTCTAATGAAAAAACACTAAAAATGGCTTTCAAATAGTGATGAATTTGGAAGGATTTGGTAATATAACTAACTTTCTATTTATTAAGACTATGTTTTGAGCATAGCTTACCAAAGATTCTTACATAAAATTATGATGGAAGACTTTTAGATAAATAAAAACACTTATATTAGACAGTTTACTATCATAGAACCAGAGGTAGTTTCAGGCAGTTTGGTAATGAAAGGGTTAAATACATTCAATTAAATTATATGAAGTGACTGAGGGAATAAAGTAATAGTCTAATGACTGGATTAATGAAGAGCACAAGTATAAGTTCCTTGGGTGGATGTAGAGGTGTTGGTTGGCTGGCTTACAGAAAACAGATATGACTATCCAGAAACCTGTCAATACAAGAAGTATTCATAAGGCCACAAGTTGTAGTGTAAAATCAAGGGAAGGTAGCATAATGCCAAGGTAGAATTGATCTCAGTTGGTTTTGGTAATGACTGTTCCAGTTGTTTGATCAATGGAACAGCCTGCTCATGACACAGTGTGTGATAAGAATAGCCTTTGAATTACAATTACAGTCCATCCAATGGGATTTCAAACAGTTTCTCTCTATCCAATTTTACATACAAGACATCAGTTGACCTGAGACTATGATAAATGACACTTGCTCAATATGTGGGATTGAACCTAGGACCTAATAATTGTGAAGCAAACTTCTTAACCATTTAGTCATGCTGTGTGCAAAATCAAGGAAAAATAACAACACCAAGGTATGCAGACAATAATAATGAAAATCAGGTGAAAAGCAAGGAAACAAAGTAAAATCAGAGTAAAATTAGAGTCAGCACAACGTCCTGTACAGGGTCAGATTAAGTCGTTTTGAGGCCTGATTAAGTACTTTAAAAGATTATAGTGCATCCCCATTGTCGCGTCTTGTTTATTTCCTGATGTATGTAGGTAATTGAACAAGGAAAAGTAATTTTCAAATTTCTATTTCGACACAATGAAGCACAATTAACTGTAGAACTGTTGAACTGTAGCGAGCATATAATAATAATAACACTGAACGTAATTCCGTGGTGACAGAAAGAATTGTGTCCTCCTCAAACCATCAGACTGTACTTCAAACCTGTTGGATAGGATTGTGTCCCCTGTTTAACTGAAGCCTAATATATGGGCAAAAAATACGAGTACACTTGAAACACGATTATGATATGATTGGTTCTCAAATTATAATTAACAATTATGCAGCACTTGATAGATAACACTCAATATGAGTTCAATACATGACATGTACCAGCAAGTCTACAAAAACATTTTCTTTGGAATGACAAATACAATTAATTTGAATAAAATGGTGTTTATTTTGCTTAAGTAAGAGCTTGAGGGCAGAGAAGAATAAGAGTGGGGTAGAGTGTAGGTGGGGGTTGTTACGAATAATCCTGGGCTGCACGTGGATGGCTTATTTGTAGTGGGAGTGTGTGTGTGTGTGTGGGTGTAGAGGGGACATTGAAATGGCATGCAAGTCAGAGAATCATAGGGAATAAGGTAGAGAAAATTTGAGCTCTTCCTGGTTTGTTGTTAGTTAGGTAGGGAATGTGGTGAATCTGAGTACAATTCTAAATGGTGTAAGATGCTGGGATGCTGCTATGCATATGTTTATATTGCTAGCAGAGACAAACGGATGTTAAATGATGATGATGATATATATATATATATATATATATATATATATATATATATATATATATATATATATATATATATATATATATATATATATATATATATATACTTTTACTAGTTTCAGTCATTATACTGTGGCCATGTTGAGGCAATGCTTTGATGTAGTCGATCATATATATATATATATATATATATATGTATGTATGTGTATACACACACACACACACATATATGTGTGTGTGTGCGTGTCTGTGTATATACATACATATATATATATATATATATATATATATACACTCTCACAAAACAGCCAACAGAAACACAGTGATTATGCTCTCATGCTATACACTAAGCATCACATACACAGACACACACCATACATACCATCACCCTCCATACCTCCTCACCAAAGCCACCATCTGACATCAATGACCAATACACATTAGCAATGATCCAATATAATTAGGAGTCAAATGTTGGCTATTACATCAACCAATCGTGTGATTGTAAAAAGTCGTTTGGCCATCACCACTGTTCCTTCTTTTAGTCTCCCTCCCCCTATATTGCTACAACCACCTCATTTCCTTTTCTCAATCCTCACCTCCCTCTACACAACCACCACCTCTCACTTTAATACACACTACACTACCACACTATAACACACACTATCACATACACTACACTACTACACTACCACACTATAACACACACCACCACACACACTACATTACCACACTATAACATATACTCTCTCTCTCACTATAGTGTTAGTGTAGTGGTGGGAGGAATGAAGTGTATGTAGTCTATGTGATAGTGTCAGAGTGGTAGTATAGTGTATGTGATGGTGTGTGTGGTAGTATAGTGTATGTGGTGGTGTGTGAGGTAGTGTAGTCTATGTGATAGTGTCAGAGTGGTAGAATAGTGTATGTGATGGTGTGTGTGGTAGTATATTATATGTTGTGGTGTGTGTGATAGTGTCAGAGTGGTAGAATAGTGTATGTGATGGTGTGTGGTAGTATATTATATGTGGTAGTATAGTGTATGTAGTAGTGTGTGTGGTAGTGTAGTGTATGTGTCCTAATTTGTGTATAAGTAGGGTTTATGTAGTTTTGTGGTGTTGTATTGTGCGTGTTGTGGTGTTGTGGTATTGTGGTATTGTGGTGTTGTAGTATTGGTGGTGTTGTGGTGTTGTGGTATTGTGATGTTGTGGTATTGGTGATGTTGTGGTATTGTGGTATTGGTGGTGTTGTGGTGTGGTATTGTGATGTTGTGGTATTGTGGTATTGGTGGTGTTGTGGTATTGTGATATTGGTGGTGTTGTGGTATTGGTGATGTTGTGGTATTGTGGTATTGTGATGTTGTGGTATTGTGGTATTGTGGTGTTGTAGTGGTGTTGTGGTGTTGTGGTATTGTAATATTGGTGGTGTTGTGGTATTGATGGTGTTGTGGTATTGTGGTATTGGTGGTGTTGTGGTATTGGTTGTGTTGTGGTATTGTGATGTTGTGGTATTGGTGGTGTTGTGGTGTTGTGATATTGGTGGTGTTGTGGTATTGGTGGTGTTGTGGTATTGTGATATTGGTGGTGTTGTGGTATTGTGGTATGGTGATGTTGTGGTATTGGTGGTGTTGTGGTATTGTGATATTGGTGGTGTTGTGATATTGGTGGTGTTGTGGTATTGATGGTATTGTGGTATTGGGATATTGGTGGTGTTGTGGTATTGATGGTATTGTGGTATTGG
>OZ024741.1:253468586-253521086 GCA_964016885.1 Eledone cirrhosa | reverse complement strand
CTCTCTCAATTCATTTATGCTTTGCCGTTTGCGTATATTACTATTACACATCCATCGGAGCATGCAGGCTTCGTTTCTTTCTAATCTACGTAAATCTTCCACCTTCAGTGCCCAGGTCTCATTACCATGTAACATTGCTGTTCGGATACACGCATCATACAGTCTGCCTTTCATTTTGAGGGAGAAGACTTTTGCAGCTAGCAGTGGCAGTAGTTCCCTGAACTTCTTCCATCCCGTTCTTACCCTAGTTATTGTACTTTCTGAACACCCACCTCCGCTGCTAATTCGGTCACCTAGGTAACAGAAGCTGTCTACTGTTTCTACAGAGCACTCCCAGAGATTGGTGGTACTTGTTTCCTGTGGCTGTTTGCTGCTTGCTGTCCCAGCACAACTGCTACATGTGAAGCCTACATTCTTAATTAAGCTTCCTGAGATCCTGCTACATCTCTTGTGTACCCATTGTTTGCATTTGGGGCAGAGAATGGAGTTCCTACCTACACCTTTCCTACATACTGAGCAAGGCCATTTCCCTGAGGTGATCTGGGTTCTGTTTTCTCGTTTACTTACAAGGACCTTAGTCTTTGTCATGTTGACTTTGAGACCCTTTCTTTCTAGTCCCTGCTTCCAGCTATAAGTGTGAGGTCATCTGCATTCAGGAGTTCCCATGGGCATCCAGTCTTAAACTCCGTTATTACCTGCAGGACTATGATGAACAGGAGAGGGCTAAGAACAGAGCCCTGGAGGACACCAACCTGTACGCTAAATTCCTCGCTATACTCATTGCTAATCCTAACTTTGCTGACTGCTCCCCTATACATGGCTTGTACAGCTTTCACAAGCCATTCATCTACTCCTAGTTTTCTAAGAGCCCACCAGATTATAGCACGTGGAACTCTGTCAAAGGCTTTCTCGAGATCGACGAATGCCAGGTAGAGTGGCTTACTTTTAGCTAGGTACTTTTCCTGTAACTGCCTCACAAGGAAGAGGGCATCAGTGGTGCCTCTTCCTGGTACAAACACAAATTGCATCTCATCTAGTTTCACCCGGTCCCTAATCAACTGTGCTATAATTCTTTCTGTTACTTTCATGACCTGGTCCATCAGCTTTATACCTCTATAGTTTCCTCTATCTAGTGCATCACCTTTACCTTTGTAGCAGTTGACAATGATGCTACTGCACCAATCTTTTGGTATGACACCTTCTAGTATTACCTGGTTAACAATACGTGTGGTTATAGTGTGACCTACAGACCCAGATACCTTCCGCATCTCGGCAGCTATACCCGATGGACCGGTTGCCTTCCCCATCTTCATATCTTTGATTGCCTTACTTACTACGTTGCTGCTGACTTGTACTGCTGGCCCCTCTATAGGGTCTACTTGGGGTAGGGTCTCTTCTTCCCATGCAATCTCCTCATTTAGTAATCTATCATAATGGCTCTTCCATGCATCTTTCTTCTCAGCACTTGTGAGGGCAAGCTCACCTTTATTATTCTGGATACACTTCTCTCCAATGACATCACAATTCTCTCTGACACACTGCCTCACAATCTTAAACACCTCCTGTTTCTGGTCCTCACGCTGCAAAACATGCTTGAATTTTCTATCCTCTGCTTCCCTCCTAGCTAAGTATACTTGTCGCCTAGCTTCCCTCTTGGTCTCTATGTAATGTACCCTGCTCCCCCAGTTCTTCCATTCTTTCCATGCCTGTCTCTTGGCCTTAACTGCCTAATCTACCTTATTGTTCCACCACCAAGTCACTCTCCTCCTGCTTGTGGTCTTACTCCAGCCACACATCTCATCCGTCGCCTCTAGTAAGTTATTTTTTTTGGAACTCCCAGTACTCTTCTACATTGAATGTCTCTATCTGTTCTTCTTTACTGTCGTAGGCGTTGAGTAAAATATCTTTAAATCTGTTACTGGCTGAGGGGTCTTTCAGCTTCCAGATCTTTCTTCTCCAGGTTGGCCTCTGTTTCCATGTTCGTTTAGTTCTGACCGTGAGGTCGCTGACAACTAAGCTATGTTGGGAGGTACATTCCTCACTAGGGAAGGCTTTTGTGTTTACGACCGTCCATCTGTCATGTCCTCTGATGAGGATAAAATCTATCTGACTAGAATGCTCCCCTGATCTATAGGTGATCAGGTGGTTGTCGGTTTTTTTGAAGTTAGTGTTACTTATCGACATGTCATTGGCATCGCAGAATTCTAGAAGTCTGAATCCTTCTTCATTTCTTGTGCCAACCCCATGGACTCTATTGAAGCCGTCGCAGTGTTTACCTACTTGTCCGTTAAAATCTCCTGCGATGATTAGGAAGTCATTGTCGTTTGTTAGAGCAGTAGTGCACATTAGGGACTCGTAAAACCTATCCTTAAGTTCGTCTGGCAACCCCGATTGGAGTGCGTAAACTGATATTATTGTGGTAATTGTTTTATTCAGGACTAGTCTGAGTTTAATGATTCTTGCATTTACCCTGTACAGTGAGATTACTTTATCTACCCACTTGTGAGCTAGTAATATACCTACACCACCCATCCCATCGTCATTTCCCACTCAGAAAAATTTGTAGCACTGACTTTTTCCTACCAGGACTCTGGCAGACTCTCCTCTCCATCTAGTCTCTTGCACACAGCATACATCAATTTCCTTTCGCTCTAGCATCTCTACGATTTCTCCTGCTCTTCCTTTCATTGTGCTTACATTGATGGTACCAACTCGGAGTTTTGGGTATTTGTCAACATTCGTAGGGATGGGTCGATTTTTGCAGGGGTGTGTGTGTGCTTCCTGTCTCTGAATTGGAGCTTTACATGGGTGCTTGGTAGCTCGCGGATTCATATTCATTTTCATCTATTAATCAGAGTTGCTCCATTTATTCTCAGCTCATCCATACATAACAGTAGGAAAATTCAGGGCTAGAAGAACAGTGGTGGTGGTAATAATGGCAGGGTGTGTTGGGCTGGGACGGGGGAGGAGAGAGTTAGGTAGCAGTAGAAATGGCAGTATATATATATATATATATTGTATATATATATATATATATATATATATATATATATATATATATATATACATATACATATATCATATATATATATATATATATATGTATGTGTGTGTATGTGAGTATGTGTATATCTATGTACACACAAACACAAACACACACACATATGTATATATATATATAAAGTGATATTCATATTGGGTTGTAGATTTATAGATATATAAATGACCACAAACATTTACTGATGTGGTGACTAGAAGCTTGTGGTAGAGTTGTATTCATTATTTACTAACTGTATGAGGTATATACAGTCTGACAATTTTGGAGACAATATTCTTACACTTGTCTTCCAGAACATTTCTGTTTAATGAAGAACATCTGAAATAAAACTGAATATAGTAAAAACATATAACTAATAGACAATATGGAACATATACATATAATGTATATATATATATATATATAGACACATACACACACATATATATATATCGACACACACACATATACATATATACACACACACACACATATATATATATATATAGTTTATTTATAAATGATATCTACGAGGATATATCAATTGAGAAACACAATAGTATGTTGTACATATATACACAGAGCAAATGATATGTAGATTTATATAGAAATTTAAAACCATACTCTTAAGTGTTAGAACATTTCCATACTCACATAAAGATTATGTTGCACTAACCCATGCTAGCGTGGAAGAACGGACATAAAACAGTGATGATGATGATATATATATATATGTGTATATATATATATATATATATATATATATATATATATATATATATATATATATATATATATATATATATATATATATACACATATATATATATACACATATATATATATATATATATATATATATATACATATATATATATATATATATATATATATATATATATATATATATATACATATACATATACATATATATATATATATATATATATATGATTTTAGTCCAGAATTAGCCATCGAAACAGCTTGAGCTCAGCCGTCGGGATCCTACTTTGGTGCGTTATGGTCCATCTGGTTCCTTACCACATCTCCTTCGTTATATATATATATATATATATATATATATATATATTCGTTTATATCTGGTAGATAGATATTTAGATGGATATATTGAGGAGAGAGAGAGAGAGAGAGAGAGAGAGAGAGAGAGAGAGAGAGAGAGAGAGAGAGAGAGAGAGAGAGAGAGAGAGAGAGAGAGAGAGAGGATAGGAGAGAGGGAGAAAGAGTTTATATATAGCATTCCGAATCCCCACATATAAGGAAATCATTATTTAATGTTCGTTTTCCCTGCTAGCAATGATTGAACAGGTTGTCATAGATCAAATGAGTACTTTGTCAAAACTACTGACCTTTGAGACCAGCTAAAGCCCCACATATCACATACATCATACATTCCCACACTGTATAGAGATATCTTTCTTGTCATAGATTCTACTGCTGGCTGCCCTTCCATCATCATCATTTTTATAGAAATATATATAATATAATAAGAGCAGCAGCATCAAATTCCCGTTGCATCAATGGCCAACCAGGGAAGGCTGGCTATAGAAAGTGTAGCATTGGTGGCAGTGCCCCAGCCTGGCCTCAGCCTCACAGCTGGAACATGTAATAGAGTAAAGTCATAGAGTAGTGAGGACTCTTTAGTTTTGTTGCAAACAAAACATCTTATCTAGTGCTGGTGGTATGATAAACAGCACCCACTACACTGTGGTTGATGTGAGGAAGGGCATCATACAAACCACCTTACGTTCATATGGATTATTATGATTAAACAGAGGCATTGTAGGGTAGAAAGGGCTCTTTAGTTTTGCTGTGAACAACTTCTTTAGTTTTGTTGCAAACATAACAACTTCTCTAGATCTGGTGTTACAATAAACGAATATTCTGTTATGAGGTTGATGTGAGGAAGGGCATCCAGCCATAGAAACAATGTCAAACATTGAAACATGGATGTGAATTCTGGTGCCCATGATCCAGCTAAGAAGATAGTAACTCTGAATAAGAATAACCACTTATCTAACCTATGCCAGCATGGAAAGCACATGTAAAATGATAATGAGTGTGCAGATGATGATGTATAATAGAAATATTATATCCTGGAAACATGTCACATTAATATAATTTTCCTCAATGTAGTTTTTTTTATATAAACATCTTTTTTTACTATGAACAATAGTTGAATATGTTGAACATATAAGCTCCTAGAACAGCATTTCTCAACATTTTTACACTTGCAGAACCCTTGAAATTGTTTTCATATTTTCAGGGAACCCCTTCATAAAAATTGTTATATACCATTATTGATATTTTATATTTTGATCGTAGTTCACGTGGTAAATATATATTTTTAGGGGGATAACCAAGGATTTCCCAACAATGTGCTGAACGTGTATAGTAAATTGGGAATATAAAACTAAACTAAATTTACTTAAAAATCTATAAGCTTATTTATCACTGTTTCTCATGTAACCCCAGGGTTTTGTGGGAGACCAGATGAGAAACACTATCCTAGAAACTGAAAAAGTGTAAAGTATCACCTCCGGGAACTGGTCTTAACTCACATCTGCCATATGCCAGGCAGCTGCACTACTATTACATCACAGCAAGACTGGTCACATACTATATATAGTATAATGTTATTATTGTTTTGATATGGTTAGAGAGAAGGTTAAAAAAAAGAAAACGATGAAATATTGATATGTTGAAATTAAAAAGAAAGTTTTAGAAATTATGAGGAAAAAAAAAAGATTTTTGAATTTAAAAAAAATACACAACAAATTATATATAAATATGAAAAAATATTGTAAAAATAATGATAAGGATGAAAAAACAAATCTTGTCTCTGTTTAGCCCTAGGTTAACCCTGGTTTAACTGATATGATCATAGTGTATCAAGGACTACATTATCTAACATGTCCACCACCATATATATATATATATATATATATATTTATACACATACATACATATATATCATCATCATCATCGTTTAATATCTATTTTCCACGCTAGCATGGGTTAGACGGGTTAATCCCATTTGAGGCAACTTAGGACAGGTGACCGTGACTCGCTCAGATAGGACTGTTTCTGGCTAGATTTCTACGGCTGGATGCCCTTCCTAATGCCAATCACATTTACAGTATGTGCTGGGTGCTTTTTGCCGTGTCTTTTACATGACCACTTTTCAGTGTGGACTGGGTGCTTTTTGTCATGATACCTACACGACCTCTTTACTGTGTGGGCTGGATGTTTTGTGGTACCAACATAACTTTACAGAGTAAGGGTGGTGTGGGCAGAAGTGGTAAGAGGTGCCTACTGAGTGTAAGTTTAAGTCTGTGCGTGTTTGCATAGTTTATATGAAAATTAGAAAATTGAATTAGAAGCTTTTGCCATATTTTGACTACAGAAAATAGTCTAATAACAGGGCACACAAGCCCCCATATGGAAAAAATGGGCATCCAATGCATACTGACACTCATATATTTCTGTTATGGGGTTTATATGCCCTGCTTTTAGACTATTTTTTCCTAGCCAAAATACAGCAAAAGCTTAAAATTTAATTTTCAAATTTTCAATCACTGCCATATTCTAAACACACATGTATATTGTATGTACTTTCATATATGCTTCTATTATTTGTAGCCGTGTACAGCATCTTAACACCCAATGTCAATAGTCACCCAATAGAGAGCAGCTTTCCACATTCAACTGTCACAACTTGGAACAAATTCCCAGAGACTGTCTATTACAATAACTATCTTGACTGATGAGATATAGATTTAAAAGGCTGAAAGCACAAACACCTCTTGTCATTCTCACCATCTGGAATTCAGTGGACTTTCATGATTAGAAATAGTGTGAACCTGTTATTGGTCTGTTGGAAATCTGTAATCAACAATGCTATTGTTCAGAAATGTATGAAATAAACTAAGAAAAAAGAAAGCCACGGCAAAAAAAATATGCAGTCCACCCTGTAAGCGGGTAGTGCTGATGCCACAATAAAAACACCCACTCCACCCTGTAAGGTCCTCATACTGGTGCCATGAAAAGAAAACAAAAACGAATAAACACCCAGTCCATTTTGTAAGGTGGAAGTGCTGGTGCCACAGTCAAAAGCACCCAGTCCACTCTGTAAGGTGGAAGTGCTGGTGCCAGGACAAAAAGCATCCAGTATAGTCCTGTAATTAAAAGTGCTAGCAAGAGTTTGACATGTTGTCATTGACTGGTCAGTACTTGGAGCCTCTGACATCCTGGTGAACTGGAGCCCAGCATATAAGCCTTCACTCTACCAAGTGCATTTAACACTAGAGAAGTTGTCATGTCTTTGACACAGCTGAAGACAAACTCTTTGTTTGGCAAGTTTTCTATAAGTGGATGCCCTGATGCCCTTCCTATCACCAACCGCATTATAGTGGTAAAAATAAGATAAAAAGGTACCTCTAGGTGATCACTCAATCTGTAAGAAATAACAGCTAAAATCTCCCTTAAATCACACCCCACCATGTTAGTCAAATGAGAGGACAGCAACTACGTCATTGCAAGAAGTCAGTTATCATCAAACAAAAGACCTGTTCCAAACACTTCAATAGATAATACTGTGCAAGTTGTTAGCATGTCAGCTAGAATACCTTGTGGAATTTATTCTGGTCCTGTGCTGTCTGAGTTCAAATGCTGTTTAGGTCAACTTTGTCTTTCATCCTTTCGAAGTCAATAAAGAAGGTACCAGTTCAGTATGGGGTCAAATTTTCCCTTGTCATCTCTTTCTTCCTTCCTCTCTTTTATTCTCTCTCATCACTGGAAGAAATTGGCTGTGTTCACACCTGGAGAGGGAATGGGATCTACCAGGTTAAAAAAAGAAATGCACAGGAAATGCTGTATGTTGCCCCTCCATAACTCAAGAGTTATGGGTTAAAGAAAAGAAAAGTAGCAATGGAGTCAGGCAGTGGTTTTAAATTGAGTGACTAGATAAAGTTTAATGGACACAGTGTAGCTGAATGGCTAAAGAATTTGCTTCACAAGTTTTAGTTTGATCCTATTGTATAGCATCTTGGGCAAATGTCATTTCCAATAGCCTTGGGTTGATTCATGTCTTGTGAATGAAACTGTGTAGATGGAATTGCTTGGATGTCTGTCATATGAATTGTATCTGTAAATCAAAGAGTCAGTATTGTCACATGCTGTGTCATGCTAAATCTCACTGAGAAATATATTAACCCTTTACCATTTAAATTACTCTATATATACTATTATATTTTCACTGTAAACACTTTATTTTACATAATTATCTCACATAATATCAAATCTATCAGATTTTGATATTATTTATTTTGAAAACAATGCCTTAACATAAGTATGAGTAGCCGGTTACAGCTGGTTTGAGCAGAAAGAAGTGAGAGAATTCTGGCCGGATATCGCTGGTTTAAATGCTAAAGGGTTAGGGTACACATGTATGTAAAATGAGCTACACGGTCATTTTAGGAGGAGGCTGTTTCATTGGTCAAACAACTGATCCATTCCACTATCCAAGAATGGGTATAGTTTCTTTCCATCTACTATATTTTATTCACAAATCTTTGGTTGAACTGTGACTATGGTAAAAGATACTTGTTTAAGGTACTGCACAATGAGATTGATAAAGAAACTACATCGTTGTGAAGTTAACTTCTTAACCACACAGCCATGCCTGTGTCCATCTTAAAATAGGAAGGGTACATTGAATAATGTAGTTCGAGGTTCACTATGGTTTCAAAATATAGAGGTTGTCTGTGAGTAAAATAGGTGTGACCATCATATTTATTGAGAATTCAGTAATTACATATTCTCTTTACACACACACACATATATACATATGAGTGTGTGTATGTGTGTATACGAAAGCTCTTGACACTATATATATATATATAAATATGTTTATGTGTATGTATGTGTATGTGTGTATGTATACACACTTAAATACATACACATAGCTTCTTAGCACACTACACATAATCAATATACTTGATCTCCTCAGGAAATATCACATCCTCAATTATCAAATATTGTCGGCATTATATTTGAAGAAGAATTATTGATGGAAATATTTGAGACATTTCCAAACTGTAAAGGACCATTTTCTCCCTATCTTTCTACAATTATCCACACTTTCTCATCAACCAGACTATCAACCAGACTATCTATCACATATAGAACACATCTACTTAATTGAATAAGTTATTATATAAAAAATAGATATCTGCTTGTTAACTATTATCAATAATTACTTTAGTTTTTGAATCTTTACATTCTGAGTTCAAATCCCACAGAGTGGAATCAACTTTGCTTTACATCCTTTCCAGGGTTGATAAAATAAACAACCAGTCCAGTCAAGATCTGGATTTAATATAAGGGTATTTATTTTAGGCACAAGGCCAGCAATTTAAAGAGGAGGGGAAAGTCGATTAAATCTTCCCCAGTGCATTACTGGTGCTTTATTTTATCGACCCCCATAAGGATGAAAGGCAAAGCTTAACTTTGCGGGATTTGAACCCAGAACGTAAAGGGCTATAACTCTATGCTGCAAAGCATGGTGCCCAACGCTCTACTGATACTACCAATCCATTGTTCTCTAGATTTGATATAATGGACTGTTCTTATATCACACTGAAATTCCATATCAGAGAGAATTTCCCATCAAAATGAATATCACTATGTTATTTAGAAGTTGGACAGTCAGATCATCTGGTGGTTAAGTGACCACTGAATAATCTGTGATCATCCCATGATATGTGATGGGGTGTTGTTGCTGCATTATACTAGTAATAAACACTTTAGTTATGATCATTATGTTCTGAGTTCAAATCCTATTCAGGTCAACTTTGCATTTCATCTCCCAGGGAATGTTTTTTTTTAGAGTCAAAACACTCACTTGAAGGGGGTTTCTTCTTTGAAGACCTTCTGCTGTCCAGCTATCCTGAGATTTTTGTACCACTAGAATACGTTGCAATAAATTAGTAGTATCTATTTGCTATGAGATACATCTATTGAAGATACTTATACATTCAGTCACTAGCTTATGACTGTAGCTTTAAGCCAGTAGAAGTCATCAGGCGGTATCCAGCCTTTCAAGATGTTGAAAAAATAAATTAACTGTGAGCTTAGAGGCTCATCAGGTTAGTGCTTATCCTAGTTTCATCAGCATTAAGTGACTGAGAGCACATGACTTCCCCCTGGACAGAACACCAGTCCATCACAAAGTTAAGCCCCAGCTACTGTTGGTACTCACTTTCATCTGAGTGTACTGGAGCAATGTGAAATGAAGTGTTTGGCTCAGGATCACAATACACCACCTGATCCAGGACTCAAGCCCACAACATTATGATCATTAGTTTAACATCCTAACCATTTGTATAAATATAATCACGTATACATTCACAACAAAATTTGAAGATCTGTGTTTAACCATATACATTATTCTATATATACTATTATATTTTCATGGTAAAGGCTTTATCTTACATAATTATCTCACATAATATCGAATCTATGAGATTTTGGTATTATTTATTTTGAGAACAATACCATAACATCAGTATGAACAGCTGGTCACAGCCAGTTTGAACAGAAAAAAGGTGAGAGAATTCTGGTCGGATACAGCCAGTTTAAATGCTAAAGGCTTAAACCTCTCATTACATTATTTCTAATGAAATACACTGGCTATGCTTTTCAATTAATTTGTAAATAATTGATAAGTTTAGGGGATCTAGTAAAAAAAAAAAAGAACATTATTGAGCTGGTGTTTACTAGTTAACTTAACAAAAATATTTTTCCATAACATTATTCTTTATTTAAATAAAAAATACCTTAAAATAGGTTTGCCATCATAAAATTGGCAATTTATGGTCTGAGTTCAAATCTTACTGAGACCAGCTTTGCTTTTCATCTCTTCAGGATTAATGAATAAAGTACTAGTGTAGGGTGGTCTGTTTCGTTCCAGCTGTTATATCCTGGATGTCTCACTGGACCAAGGGTGGGAAGTCTGGAGAGTGTTCATGTCTGTTAGTAAATGCATAGGCACCTAAAACCTTTAGTGAAAGGATGGTACATACTACTAAGTCATACAATAGTTTACATGTGAGTAGTAGTAGTAGTAGTAGTAGTAGTAGTAGTAGTATTAGTAGTAGTAGTAGTAGTAGTAGTAGTAGTAGTAGTAGTAGTGTTGGTTGTGGCGGTGGTAGTATTAGTAGTAGCAGCAGTAGTACTTGTAGTAGTAGGTCAGTGGTAGTGGTAGTGGTGGTGGTGGTGGTGGTGGCAGATGGTAGGATAGGTAGAGTAACAATCAAAATGGTGATAGTAGTGATGGTGGTGGTGGTGATGATGGTGGTTGTGATGGTAACTTTGGTGGTGGTGGTGGTGGTGGTGGTAATTGTGGTTGTGGTGATTATGGTAGTGGTATTGGTGGCTGTGGTGGCTGATGGTAAATTTGGTAGAGAGTCACAGACAAAATGGTAGTAGTGGTGGTGGTGGATGGTAGAATTGTTAGTGCATCAAGAAGTGAGTGGGAATGGTGGCTGAGGTCAGGGGACTGACTATCATTTAGGATAAGGTGCTTTAGTTCAATCCCTTTGTACATTCTGGGTTCAAATTTGACTCAGGTTAGTCAACTTTGGTGGTTGGCTTTCTTCCCCTTCCTGGGTCAATAAAACAAAAACAAAACAAAAAAAAAACACCTGTGTCACATAGAGGGGTGGTGGTGGTGGTGGATGAGGAGGAGGAACGGGGAGGAGGGGGAGAGGATGAGGAAGAGATGAAACAGGAGGTGAAGGAGGAAGAAGATGAGGAAGAGGTGAAAGAGGAGGTGGAGGAGGAGATGAAGGAGGAATATGAGGAGGAGGTGGTGGAGGAAGAAGAGGAGGAGGAGGTGGTGGAGGAAGAAGAAGAAGAGGAGGAGGAGGAGATGGAGGAGGAAAAGGAAGAGGAAGGTGAGGAGGGGGTGGAGGAAGAAGGTGATGAGGAGGAGGAAGATGAGGAGAGGAAGAGGAGGTCCAATGTCATTGACTATATCTATACCCCCTTCCCTATACTGTCTTCCCCCCATGCACCCTACCCCCATATCTCTGCGTCCCTCAAGCTCCACTGCACCAAATTTAAGGCCCCATCATTTGTTTTATTTGTGAGTTAGAAATCAATATTGGTTATTGAGTGAAACCTATGGATGGAGCTATGATTCCAGTTAGAAGATATCCGAACAAAAAGACAATGTTCAAAAGCTTGCCAACTAGAAACAGGATTCTTCAAGGCAGAACAACAAAGAAAAATCTGACCAAATTAGAGTAATTGGGGAACCATAATTTATTAACAGACATTCAGAGAGAATGTATAAGAAGGCAGAGAGGGAAAACGGTGACGACAACAACAACAATAACAACAACAAAAACAACAAAAACTATAACAACAACAACTATAACAACCACTACAACAGCAAACAGCAATAACAACAACAAAAACAACAAAAACTATAACAACAACAAAAATAACAACCACTACAACAACAATAACAACAACAAAAACAACAAAAACTATAACAACAACAACTATAACAACAACAAAAATAACAACCACTACAACAACAATAACAACAAAAATAACAGCAGCAACAGAAACAACAGCAATCACAACAACAACTATAACAACAACAACAGCAAAAATAACAAGAACTACAGTAAAAATAACAGTAACAACGGAAACAATAACAGCAATCACAACAACAATAACAACAATAACAGCAACCACCACTACCACAACCACTACTACCAGCACAACAACAACAACAATAACAGTAACAATAACAGCAACCACCACCACCACAACCACCACTACAACAACAACAACAACAACAGTAACAATAACCGCAACCACCACCACCACAACCACTACTATCACCACAACAACAACAACAATAACAGCAACCACCACCACCACAACTACCTCTATCACCACTACAACAACAACAACAACAACAGTAACAATAACCGCAACCACCACCACCACAACCACTACTATCACCACAACAACAACAATAACAGCAACCACCACCACCACAACTACCTCTATCACCACTACAACAACAACAACAACAACAGTAACAATAACCGCAACCACCACCACCACAACCACTACTATCACCACAACAACAACAATAACAGCAACCACCACCACCACAACTACCTCTATCACCACTACAACAACAACAACAACAACAGTAACAATAACAGCAACCACCACCACCACAACCACTACTATCACCACTACAACAACAACAACAACAGTAACAATAACAGCAACCACCACCACCACTACCACCACAACCACCACAACAACAACAACAACAACAACAACAACAACAACAACAACAACAACAGCAACAACAGTAACAATAACAGCAACCACCACCACCACAACCACTACTATCACCACTACAACAACAAGAGTAACAATAACAGCAACCACCACCACCACAACCACTACTACTATCACCACCACTACAACAACATCAACAACAACAGTAACAATAACAGCAACCACCACCACCACCACAACTACTACCACCACAACAATAACAACAATAACAGCAACCACCACCACCACAACTACCACTATCACCACAACAACAACAACAATAACAGCAACCACCACCACCACAACCACTACTATCACCACTACAACAACAACAACAACAGTAACAATAACAGCAACCACCACCACCACAACCACTACTATCACCACTACAACAACAACAACAACAGTAACAATAACAGCAACCACCACCACCACAACCACTACTACCACTACAACAACAACAACAATAACAGCAACCACCACCACCATAACCACTACTATCACCACTACAACAACAACAACAGTAACAATAACAGCAACCACCACCACCACCACAACCACTACTACCACCACAACAACAACAACAATAACAGCAACCACCACCACCACCACCATCACTACTACCACCACAACAACAACAACAATAACAGCAACCACCACCACCACTACTACCACCACAACAACAACAACAATAACAGCAACCACCACCACCACCACCACTACTACCACCACAACAACAACAACAATAACAGCAAACACCACCACCACAACCACTACTACCACCACCACAACAACAACAATAACAGTAACCACCACCACCACTACTACCACCACAACAACAACAACAATAATAACAGCAACCACCACCACCACCACCACTACTGCCACCACAACAACAACAACAATAACAGCAACCACCACCACCACAACTACCTCTATCACCACTACAACAACAACAACAACAACAGTAACAATAACAGTAACCACCACCACAACTACCACTATCACCACCACCACAACAACAACAACAACAGTAACAATAACAGCAACCACCACCACCACAACCACTACTATCACCACCACCACAACAACAACAGTAACAATAACAGCAACCACCACCACCACCACCACTACCACAACTACCACTATCACCACTACAGCAACAACAACAACAACAGTAACAATAACAGAAACCACCACCACCACCACCACCACAACCACCACTATCACCACTACATCAACAACAACAACAGTAACAATAACAGCAACCACCACCACCACCACAACTACTACCACCACAACAATAACAACAATAACAGCAACCACCACCACCACAACTACCACTATCACCACAACAACAACAACAACAACAACAACAATAACAGCAACCACCACCACCACAACCACTACTATCACCACCACCACAACAAAAACAACAACAACAGTAACAATAACAGCAACCACCACCACAACCACAACTACCACAATCACCACTACCACAACAACAACAACAACTACAACAACCACAACAACATCAACAACAACAATAACAAGATAAAGTAACAAAAATAGATTATAGAGAAGAACACAGCATAGAAGAATGGGAGGAAAAATAAGGAAATAAACCTAAGAATATAGGAATGGTAAAGAAAATATTGGGAAGGAACCAATTAGGAAGAGAGATCAGACAAATTAACCCTGCAGGAACCATAAAATAGTGACAGCAATGGAGGAGGACATTTTTGCAAAGAAATAAGACGTAGCAAAACCAGTATACATAATAAGGTTGTGTGTAATATATATATATATATATCACGTATATAATACATATACTATATACTGTATATAAATATATATATATATATATATATATATATATATATATATATATATATATATATATATATATATATATATATATATATATATACTATATACTGTATATAAATATATATATATATATATATATATATATATATATATATATATATAGTAAGGTCGAGAATAATCAGATACAATATTGAGAGAAGACGACTGGAATATATTAGAACTGATGACACATACATATATGTATCGATACACACACATATATATATATATATATATATATATATATATATATGTGTGTGTAGTGTATATATATAAATATATATATATATTTGTGTGTGTATATATATATATATATATATATATATATATATATATATATATATATACACACATAAATGGAATAGAATGAAACGAAATTTCATTTCCCACTCTTAGTACGGCCCTTACTTAATGTAAGTATGTATGTATATGTACATACATATATGTATACTGACGTACAGTAGTATGTATATATATACATACATGTACAAATATATATATGTACGTATCGGTTTACCGAACATTTATTATAATGCTCGGTATGTTTGTTTGTAAGCAAACAAACAGCCCGAATTACGCCGTACAGTGTTTAGGCAACCACGTCACCTTTTTGTTCAACACTGACACAGGAACGATGTACTAGTTTCAAGCTTATTAGCTATCGTCAGCATCGTATACCTTCCTGCCAGATGGTTGAACGTCTGAAAGTATGTATACATAAATATATACTTACATTTAAATAACTGCCGTACTAAGAGTGAGAAATGAAATTTCGTTTCATTCTATTCCATTTATCGTTTTCAGTGTGCCCGGCCGACTGAACTCACTCGATATGCAAATTAGGCTGCTCAGCCGTTAATATGCATAAGGAAAGTATATACTTTCAGACGTTCAACCATCTGGCAGGAAGGTATACGATGCTGACGATAGCTAATAAGCTTGAAACTAGTACATCGTTCCTGTGTCAGTGTTGAACAAAAAGGTGACGTGGTTGCCTAAACACTGTACGGCGTAATTCGGGCTGTTTGTTTGCTTACAAACAAACAAACCGAGCATTATAATAAATGTTCGGTAAACCGATACGTGCATATATATATGTGTGCATGTATGTATATATATATATACTACTGTACGTCTGTATACATATATGTATGTACGTATACATACATACTTATATATACACACACATATATATTTATACACACATTATTTCCTAATTTCTCTCTTCCTCTCTCTCACTATATATATATATCTCACTATATATATATATATATATATTTATGTGTGTTGTGTATATGTAAAACGGACGTAAAATGATGATGATGATGATTATGATGATATATATATAGGTAAAGAAAGAGAGAGAAGGTGGAAAGCGAGAAAGTAGGAAATAAAATGTGAAGAACCAACTGAAACGGTAATGGTATTAAAAGTTGGATTATAAAGAATTGGAGAAAACGGTATTAGTAGCTAGCAAGTGTGTTGACTGGTACACATTAGTGTGTTCACTGGTACACATTAGTGTGTTGACTGGTACACATTAATGTGTGCCATGCTTTGACGCATAGAGTTACGACCCTTTCCAGTCTGAGTTCAAATCCCGCCAAGGTTAACTTTGCTTTTCATCCTAACGGGGTCGATAAAATAAAAAAGTACCAGTAATGCACTGAGTATTTGCTGGCCTTGTGCCAAAAGTCGAAACAATTATTATCATCATCATCATTTTTTACATATTTTGCCATGCTCACATGGGTTGGACAGGTCCTTTTCAGCGCAGCATCTCTCCACTCATTGTGTTTCATCATCTGTAAGTTTCAGTGATTTGAGATCAGCTCCTACCCCCTCCACTCAGGACTTCTTTGGTCTACCTCTGCTGAGGCATCCTTCTACTGGGATTTCCTGGCACTTCTTCACCCAGGTTTCTACATGTTAATAAATGTGTTAACTCTTAACATCCTATACCACATGAAACCACATTATCAAGAATTCCTGTAAAAGTGCGACACAGCATGACAACAGCATCACATTAAATATAGAAGTTTTTAACTGTTACTAGCAAGGAAAGCCGACGTTAAACCGACAATGATGATTTACAACTATCTAGATCTGCCCACGAGTAAAGGTACTATAAACATCTGAATAAACAAACTTATTTTTAGATATTCTTTGCTAAATTATAATGGGGTGTTAAGAGTTAATCCTTTTAATACCAAACCACTTAAACTGCTCTGGATTTATAATACAAAACATCTAATTTTAAAATAGTTATTCTTATACGAAAATCTTCAATCATAATTTTATTTTAGAAATTTGTGGAATATTCTAAATATCAGCTTACCAATAAAAAAATTCTGATCAACCGCTTTCTCTTTGAACCAATCTCCGTCAAGACTTCTGGGATCATTTGTCCCTGCACTGCTGATATCCTCTGTAAAGTCGGGAATATGGCAGCTCTCTTGAGGAGGGAGCCCGTGAAGTGGAGTGGCTGTTTCCAGGGTAACACTTTTGCTGTTTTGTCCTTGGGGTGCAGCTGAGGTTGCCATTAAGACTGGGGTGTGGTGACTGTTCTTCGTCTTCTCCCTTTCTTTTGTTGCTTAATCCTTCTTTCTTTTTCTCCCTTTCATTTTATTTCTTCTTCTGTTCTCTTTAGTAGTGTGTTTTGATATTATTAGATACTGTTCAAATATGTTTATATAATGTCAATGGCCTTTCGTGACATTGTGACATTTTGTATATTGAATAAATTTGTCAAATTGAGATTTAAACAATTTTTGGTTATTCTAAAAATTAATTGGAACCCACAGGGTGCATATTCATTAGAAATATGGAAATGAAAGGGTTAATACACATCAGTGGGTTAGGCAAAAAGAAAAATAGTGAGATGAAAAATCAACATCAATATTTGATGTTGAAATCACTATTTAAAATGTAAAATGTAGATGCTATTCTTGACAAGATGTGAAATAGAAGGCTTCATAGCACAGAAATTTACCAAACTAAGGTAATATCAAACAGAATATAGGCAGTGAAATGTCAGAGTCGTTAGAACATTGGATGGTATACTTTGCTGTATTTGTCCGGACTCTACATTCTGAGTTCAAATCCTGCTTAGGTCAACTTTGCCTTATATCCTTTTAATGTTGGTAAAAAAGTTCTAGTCCAGTACAGGGGCAATTCTCTCTCTCTCTCTCTCTCTCTCTGGAAGCAATCATCTGTATTCAGAGCTGGTGAGGGGATGGACTCTACCAGGTTAAAAATGCCCAAGGAACACTGTATGTTATGATGGTTTCCCTATGACTCCAGGTCCCATACATACAATATATATATATAGAGAGATAGATAGATACATAGATACATACATACATACATATATACATACATGGTGGCTGCCAACTCGTTTTCGAGTACGGCCACTACTTTATATCCATGTAGGAGAACCCCTACCGATGCGCTGAACGAGTGTGATTTTTAGTCCAGCCAGTAACTTGAAAACTCTGGTACAAACACTACACTTGTGACAATTATTGAATTATTGACACATAGTGCTGGGCCCATGGTACCATGTGACGACAAGTGCAGAGAGATCTCCAGATATAAAGCAATGCCTGTGCCGTGAAGCTTTTATAGTGAGCAAAGGCACTGCACAAAGCCAGTCCCACTCTCTTAATCAAGATGATATTTACCAAAAAGAAGAGCAAGTCAACATCATTGGATACCATCAGGGTTGCAGGTGTTATATCAGAGTTTTCCTTCATATATACATACATACATACATAAAATACTATAATAGAAAACAGAATAGTATGTTCCACACAGAATCAAAATACTTTACCAAGGAACATATGGGAATACGATAATGGAATCATCATATCTAATGTTGAAAAAACTACTGTTGTTATTTAGATAACGATACAGAGAACAACAACAATGGTAGTCAACATAATTATAGAGCAGAACTGGCAAATGGTTATAGAAAATATTTCAAACTGTAAGAAATGGTGACCAACCAGACATTGTTGTAACACAACAGTTACCAACCATTTAGAATCACGACTCAATTTGGCAAATCAATAATCAGCAATGGGGAAGGGTCATTGTTTGTATAATGAGAACAACAACAATTGATGTTTCAAGTTCAAACCTCACTGAGGAGCGGTCATTGTCTGTATAATGAGAACAACAACAATTGATGTTTCAAGTTCAAACCTCACTGAGGAGCGGTCATTGTCTGTATAATTAGAACAACAACAATTGATGTTTCAAGTTCAAACCTCACTGAGGAGCAGTCATTGTCTGTATAATGAGAACAACAACAATTGATGTTTCAAGTTCAAACCTCACTGAGGAGCGGTCATTGTCTGTATAATTAGAACAACAACAATTGATGTTTCAAGTTCAAACCTCACTGAGGAGCGGTCATTGTCTGTATAATGAGAGCAGCAACAATTGATGTTTCAAGTTCAAACCTCACTGAGGAGCGGTCATTGTCTGTATAATTAGAACAACAACAATTGATGTTTCAAGTTCAAACCTCACTGAGGAGCGGTCATTGTCTGTATAATGATAACAACAACAATTGATGTTTCAAGTTCAAACCTCACTGAGGAGCGGTCATTGTCTGTATAATGAGAACAACAACAATTGATGTTTCAAGTTCAAACCTCACTGAGGAGCGGTCATTGTCTGTATAATGAGAACAACAACAATTGATGTTTCAAGTTCAAACCTCACTGAGGAGCGGTCATTGTCTGTATAATGATAACAACAACAATTGATGTTTCAAGTTCAAACCTCACTGAGGAGCGGTCATTGTCTGTATAATGATAACAACAACAATTGATGTTTCAAGTTCAAACCTCACTGAGGAGCGGTCATTGTCTGTATAATGATAACAACAACAATTGATGTTTCAAGTTCAAACCTCACTGAGGAGCGGTCATTGTCTGTATAATGATAACAACAACAATTGATGTTTCAAGTTCAAACCTCACTGAGGAGCGGTCATTGTCTGTATAATGAGAGCAGCAACAATTGATGTTTCAAGTTCAAACCTCACTGAGGAGCGGTCATTGTCTGTATAATGAGAGCAGCAACAATTGATGTTTCAAGTTCAAACCTCACTGAGGAGCGGTCATTGTTTGTATAATGAGAGCAACAACAATTGATGTTTCAAGTTCAAACCTCACTGAGGAGCGGTCATTGTTTGTATAATGAGAGCAACAACAATTGATGTTTCAAGTTCAAACCTCACTGAGGAGCGGTCATTGTTTGTATAATGAGAACAACAACAATTGATGTTTCAAGTTCAAACCTCACTGAGGAGCGGTCATTGTCTGTATAATGATAACAACAACAATTGATGTTTCAAGTTCAAACCTCACTGAGGAGCGGTCATTGTTTGTATAATGAGAACAACAACAATTGATGTTTCAAGTTCAAACCTCACTGAGGAGCGGTCATTGTTTGTATAATGAGAACAACAACAATTGATGTTTCAAGTTCAAACCTCACTGAGGAGCGGTCATTGTCTGTATAATGAGAGCAACAACAATTGATGTTTCAAGTTCAAACCTACACAGTAGAGAGTGGAGTGAGGGCACAACTAATTTACCTATCATCACGAGAGAGGTTATAAAATGAATTGCATGTATATGTGAGTAAGTATGTATGTGTGCGTACATGTGTGTGTATGTGTGCATGTATGTGAGTGTATGTATATGTGTATATTTGCATGCATGCATATGTGTGTGTGCATGTATATATATATATGGTGGCTGCAAACTCTGCTAAGAGTATTGCAATCGCTTGTCAGATTACAGAAAATGGTGCACCTTTAGGCTTCAGCCAGCCACACAAACCTGTAACAGGTCCTGAACAAGCAATGCCTGTGCTTTGAAGGTTTTTTAAGTGGGGAAAGGCCTTGCACTCAACCAATCCCACTCTCTGAGCATCGAAAACACTACGAAAAGGAGAACTGGTCAACATCATCGGATGCTTCCAAAGCCGCAGACTTTTTTTTTCAGAGTTTCCCTCTCCTAGAAAGGTGTTGTGACAACAACTGGGCTCCTTTCACTCCCAGGTGGAAAATAAAAAGTACTATTTGGATGGTCGTTTACTCTGTTGAGTTCCTCCACCTTTTGCCGGGTCTTGCATTTCATCCTGCAAGGTGTCCAAATATCACCCTCCTCACCAAGAAAGCTTGGTGGGGTTGCCGTTTATTTGCTGACGACCCGACCATGAGACAGGTTGTACTGGCTTACATGTTACCAGTAGCACTTGAGAGCGACCTGACATATATATATAAACACACACATATGTAACAATGATTAAGTTATCAGAACATAGGATATTTGTTTTGGATCTCTGAGTTCTGAATTCAAATCGTGCCGAGGTCCACTTTGCCTTTCAACCTTTCATGGTCAATAAAGAGTGGTCACATCGTGGATAATCTGCTGAATCAAAGGAATGAGGTTTGATGGGGTGGTTGTGTCAGTTTGTGACCTCATGGGCACCTAAAACACTTACTAGGAGTATGATACATGCTACCAATATATATATATATATATATATATAACACAAAAACAAGATGGTGTAGGACAGAACAAAGGAGAGACACAAAATAAAATCCCAGTCACTGAGGAGGTCATGGAATGTGTGATGAAAGAGCTTTGACGATATATGAACAACCATCCGCTTATCGAATCAACCAACCGGAAATTTATAATATATTGAAGTGAAAACCAACAGGTGCGTGCGTTTTTATTGGCAGCATGACCCTCCCAAAGTATAACAATATATGTATATATATATATATATATATATATATATATAGGAACAAATATGACCCGACGGCAGAGCTCAAGCCGTTTCGGCGGCTATTTCTGGAGTCCAGAAATAGGCGTCGAAACGGCTTGAGCTCTGCCGTCGGGGTCATATTTGTTCCTATTACCCACTCTAATACCCTAAGTATTGAGTACTTTGGTGCGTTATGGTCCAACTGGTTCCTTACCACAATTCCTTCGTTATATATATATATATATGTAAAAGGTAAACAGAAATAACAACACAATCGGTACAGTATATGGAAGGGATATATTGGGTTAACGCTTGATATAGTAGGAAGGGGGTCTTAACTTTTCGGACGCTAGTCCTTCATCAAAAGAAAGAATGAGAAATAAAATAGATTGAGGGGACGGGTGGGTTGGAATTGGAAAAAATGTCTTTAGATAAAAATAACAGGTCCATTCATGTTGACATCTCTTGTAAAACTGTTGGTGCTGGCGTTTTGTGTATGATTTGTTTTTTAGAAAAGTGGATGATGGAGCGCGTCTACCTGAAATGGAAAAAAAAAAGTTTTGTAAATAAAGCTATACTTGTGCATGTGCGTAAGCGCGCGCGCGCGCGCGCGCGCGTGTGTGTGTGTGTGTTATACGTCCATACGAAGCTAAGAAGAAATGTGCGTGTATATGTGAGTAAACGAGTGTATGTGCATGTAAGTACGAAGCTATGAGCAAAAGTATGTTAATATAAGGGTGAGTATGTGTGTAAATAGAGCAGTGAAGGGAAAAGTGGAGTGAGCATATATAGTCGGCCTGTATTAATTGTTAGAGATGTTAATGATCAAGAAAAAGCGATAGGACTCTAGGGGTGTGATAATGGTCGGGGTATTAGAGAAATTGGGGAGGTGAGTTGAATCCAATATATATATACCAGTCTCTTCTTAGCTCTGAGGAATACCATCACCATTCTATTAATGTCGATATAATTCTTATATCGATATTATTTGGGCATCCACTGATGAGTTTATAAGAGCCCGCTTGTGTATAAAACTTTGGATTATATACAAGTTTCTACATAACCTGGAAATTATTTATCCCAAATTGTAGAAATCTTATAACGAAACGGCCGTCTGGAAGAAAAGAGATATTTATTTAATAATGTCTCATATAAAATAATACAACCAGCTATCCACGAAATACTGATTAGTTAGCACCCCAAACACTAAATTGGGTTAATACTTAAGTATATCCTAATGTTTGTTGAGTGAGATGGAGTTGGTCGGAGTATCGCTTAAGGCTTTCTCTGTTTATGTATTGAGTATATATATATATATATATATATATATATATATATATATATATATATATATATATATATATATATATATATATATATTGTTATACTTTGGGAGGGTCATGTTGCCAATAAGAAACACACGCACCAGTTGCTTTCACTTCAATTTATTATATATTTATAAACCAGAAATTTATAAGTTTGTAGATTTGTAAATTTATAAATTTATAAATATATAATAAATTGAAGTGAAAGCAACTGGTGCGTGTGTTTCTTATTGGCAACATGACCCTCCCAAAGTATAACAATATCGGTTTCAACACACGATTTCAGATAAAGAATCTTGCTAAACAAATTCAGAAACGAAATATATATATATATATATATATATATATATATATATATATATATATATATATATATATATATATATATATATATATATATATATATATATATATATATATATATATATATATTAAAATAACAGATTATAGTTTAAACAAAGAATCGCTGCTTTCACCCTTAACGGGATCTTCTGAAACTAACAAAGTCAATCTGTAAACGCAGAAGTGGATATTTCAAAAAAACGTTGCAACCGGAGGAAGACAGGAAGACGATGTGGGAGCTAAGTATGTTTTGTTTATACCATTACTTATTTGCATAGCGAACGTTTCCACGAACCAAAGTATCGTCTTCCTGTCTTCCTCCGGTTGCAACGTTTTTTGAAATATCCACTTCTGCGTTTACAGATTGACTTTGTTAGTTTCAGAAGATCCCGTTAAGGGTGAAAGCAGCGATTCTTTGCTTAAACTGTTATTTTAATAAATATTTGCTCTACGGTTCTTATATATTTGATATATATTTATCCTTATCGAGCCCTCTTTGGATTTTAGTCTTCAAATTTATTATTATTACTATATATATATATATATATATATATATATATATATATATATATATATATATATATATATATATGCAAAAGTTCTATTTAAAATTGTTGGGATACAGCAAGTAAATATTTTTATAACTGATATAAAGCACTCGACAAGTATTTGGAGTAGATATACGATATTAATAAATGGAAACTATATTTATAAAACCATATTTATTTCATTATACATATTTCAGGGATACCAAATTAAATTATGGTATGCCTTCCAAAATAATGGTTGCATTTTAATAGGGTACGTCAAAGCTTATTTGTAAAACTGTTATATATTGTATTTTGTCTGATGAAGGCATACCATAATTTAATTTGGTATCCCTGAAATATGTATAATGAAATAAATATGGTTTTATAAATATAGTTTCCATTTATTAATATCGTATATATATATATATATATATATATATATATATATATATATACTTTTATCTCTGCCAAAAATACAGCCATCGTAACTGCTATTAACTAAATGTGTGCACTCTGAATAGCTGGTTGCAGTTGCCTCACAGCAATTTGGCGGTTTCATTGAGTGAACTAGACGTTGGCCGGAGACTGTTGACTTAATACCAACGATCTTCGTTACATTTATGGCAAAATGAATGGACCTGTTATTTTTCTCTAAAAACATTTCTTCCAATTCCACCGCACCCGTCCCATCTATCTAATTTCTCATTCTTTCTTCTGATGAAGGACTAGCGTCCGAAAATGTTAAGACCCCCTTCCTGCTATTTCAAGCATTAACCTAATATATTCCTTCCACGTACTGTACCGATTGTGTTGTTATTTCTGTTTACCTTTTACACACACACATATATATATATATATATGAAATAACCGTTGAAACGACTTGAGCTCTGCCGTCGGGGTCTTGAATATTTTCCTACATATATATATATATAGTAATAATAATAAATTTGAAGACTAAAATCCAAAGAGGGCTCGATAAGGATAAATATATATCAAATATATAAGAACCGTAGAGCAAATATTTATTAAAATAACAGATTAAAGTTTAAGCAAAGAATCGCTGCTTTCACCCTTAACGGGATCTTCTGAAGATCCCGTTAAGGGTGAAAGCAGCGATTCTTTGCTTAAACTTTAATCTGTTATTTTAATAAATATATATATATATATATATATATATATATATATATATATATATATATATATATATATATATATATATATATAATTCAATTCATGTATAATTTCTGGCTGTATTGAAACATTCATAGATGTAAACAACAATAACTTTAATCCTTGGTCTTACTGAATTTTGAATTATAAATGTTCTGCTACTATAACTATTCCCTCCTGAAGAGCGAAGGGTAAAAGAGGCATTGAGCTTAACTTATCTTACCAATGAAAATAGTGAACTAGCACACTATAACCTCATATATAAGTATATGTATATATATATTTATATATGTATGTGTGTATGTATACATATATATATGTGTGTGTGTATATATATATATATATATATATATATATATATATATATATATAGAGAGAGAGAGAGAGAGAGAGAGAGAGAGAGAGATTACAGTAATCAAAGTTCAGTTTAAATCATTTATTTGCTTACAATTGTTTCCTCCAAACCGAGGTTTGGATTCTTCGGAGCAACTATTTAGTGATCTATAACATACTTGACCTCCTTTTCAACACAAGAGACATATAAAAACATATGCATATATTGACCCACAGTGGGTTGACATCCATCATAATGATATAGCATGGCAATTTACATATAAAGGTTAAAGGGTTAAAATGAAAAAAAAAAAAAATAAATAAAATAAAAATAAAAATAAAAATAAAAATAAAAATAAAAATAAAAATAAAAATAAAAATAAAACATTGGCAGTTTATGAAGATAAAGCAAGAGGAAAGTTTAGAGTAGTCAGTGTATGAAACAATCTCACGTGTCTTATTTATACAGGATTAGAGTGCGGCAGATTGTTACTTGTAGAATCAGGCAGTTATTTGGGGTTTGTATATGAAAAATATATAACCATAAAAGATTTTATTATATACATAACCATAAATAGTATCCTTAATACTATATATATATATATATATATATATATATATATATATATATATATACATATATATATATATATATATATATATATATATATATATATATACAATATTAAATAAATGGAAAACTATATTTATAAAACCATATTTATTTCATTATATATATTTCGGGGATATCATATTAACAATATGCTATGCCTTCATCAGACAAAATACAATATAAACAGTTTTATAGATAAATATATTCGACATACCGTAATAAACATCAACTTCATTTGAAGAGGTTCACTCTAGCAGTGAAAATACAGAGAGAAAGAAAGAGAGAGAGAAAAGAGGGAAATAAGAAAGAAAGAAAGACGAAACGAAGAAAAGGAAGAAAAAGAAGAAAAAGAAGAAATGCATGGGACAAAATAGAGAGATGGAAAAATAGATAAAGCGAAGAGCTTCATGTAAAGAGACCGAAAGAGATATATATATATATATAGAGAGAGGAAATAGAGATAGATACATATATAAATATAGATATAGAAAAATTAGGTAGTGGGAGGTCATTTTGAGTAAGTGTATCAATGATGCATTTATTTATTTATTTATTTATTTATTTATTTATTTAGCTCAAGTATTAATGTAAGGGAGATATAGAGAGATATAGAGAGATATAGAGAGAGAAAAATTTAAAAATAGCCAGACATATTCGAGGCGTAGAAAACCCTATGTTTTAATGTATTAGTATTTATAAAACTTACACTATATTGTAAATATCAGTATTCCTGAATGAAACAAGTATTCACAATGCGTGAAAATTCATTATCTTATGTTTAGTTTTTTAAAAAATTCATATGTCTATGTGAATCCAACTGATTCACTCCGCAAATTCAAAGTTACCGGAAAACATTCTCAATGTGGTATAAACATTTGAGCGTATTATTATTCTTGCGATTACTCTACAAGATTATCTATCAAGCAGAAATAGAGAGCAGATTTCAATATACTAATCGAAAATATATATTATATTATAAGCAGAGATAACAATAATAATGATAATAAGTAAAAATATATAAAAATATAAAAATATAGAATAGAAAACTAAAAAAGAATATTACGAAAGAATATTACATAATAAAAATATTGCATATTAAAAATACTATGTTTTAAAATTATTACGTATTAAAACTTTACATATAAAAATATTAAAAATAAAAATAAAATAAAATAAAAAAAATAAAATAAAAAATAAAAAATAAAAATATAAAAATATTATAGAATACTACAATACTAAAAGAATAAAAATAAAAATAAAAATAAAAATAAAAATAAAAATAAAAATAAAAATAAAAAATAAAAATAAAAATAAAAAATAAACCACAAAGAACAACCCTTCAAGGTTAATTGACAATATATTGCCAAGTTCACTACAAGACAAAGCCAAAAATTATCTATCAAATCACATCTAGCAAGGAATATCGCAAAAAAAAAAAAAAAAAAAAAAAAAAAAAAAAAAAAAAGGTTATGATGTCCAATAATGTCTACATATGTTCCTATATTTAATATATAAGTTTATCAAGTGTAAGGTTAATTCATAAAATTTGGAGCATCGGCTTTTAGGGTAGCTTAATTTTTCATGAGGAATGTTTAGATAAAAATAAAAATAAAAAATAAAAATAAAAATAAAAATAAATACAATAAAATAAACAGTAAAAAGAGGGAATCAAAGATTTAGGAATCAAAAGATTTATCGGCTAGTTCTCATATAAATATAAATCAAACTAAATATACTACATTTTAAATTTAAATTTATATTTAAACGTTGAGTTTAATCTATGTTTGCAACAACTGAATAAATTTGTCCGTAGGTTAAGGGAATTTTTAGATTTTAGTATAAAGAATATCTCCTCTGCGCAGAGGTCACATGTCTCAGAGGATGAATTAAAAGGAATCCCTCTTGAGACTATATTCCAAGCCGTCGAATATCTAACGTTATCTAGCTTAAGTTGCCAGAGTACACCTGATAGTGCCGTTGAAGATTTTTTATTTGGATCTGTGAAAGAATTCTTGTGGTTATTATAGCGAAGTTTAAATTCCGTCGATGTGGAACCGACGTAGTTAAAAGAATTAGAGTCAGTATTAACATTACAATTGTATACTATATTTTTAACTAAGCAGTTGTTATTTAACGGACATTTAGATCTATCTCTACAGTTGCATTTGTTAACTTGTATATTATTTATGCTATTATCAGTAGTTTTTAAGTTCCTATTATTTATTCTATTAATATTTTGTGCTAAATTTTTGGTGGATGAATAGGTTAATTTAATTGTATGCCTATTGAAGATTGAGTGGTACCTATGTGTTCTAGGGAAGCGATTATCAAGAGCTTTGAAAAATAATTTAGCGATGTGGGTTTTAATGTTTAGTGAGAAAGGGGGGGCAAACCAAATTATGTTCCTAGTTCTATTTCTTTTTTGTCCTTTGGAATTATTGTAATGCTTTCTATTATAGTTGTTAATGTTGTTGCCATAATTAAAAAAGTTGTTACTTTGTTTAGTTTGTTTATCATTATCTATGTACACAATCTTATCAGCATACCCTGCCCTAGCTAGTGCATCATTATAGTATTGGGCCTTTTCGTCAAAAATCTTTCTATTCGACGAGATCCTAGAGATACGCTTTTGGACTGAGTTTACTATAGTGTTTTTGACAGATCTGGGGTGGTTAGAGTTAAAGTTGACATAGTTTAAGTTTTCATTCAACTTGTGAAAAGGATAGTGGAGACATGTGTTGAGATTTAATGTTATATCTAGGAAATTGACTATTCTATGGTTGTTCTCAATTTCTATTTTAAGGTTAAAGTAATTAAAAAATTTTGTAATTTGTTTACATTTTCTATTTAGTTCAGGGTTATTATTATTAATGAGTAAAAGCATGTCATCCCTATATAAACCTCCGGTAGTACCAGGTATTTTCCTATGTAGCGAATTGATTAAAAATAAGCCCACAAGGTCAGTTACTTGAGCTGAGTCGGAAGATCCCATAGTTATGTCAAAATTGCTATCTCTATCTGCTCTGGTCCATAATTTGTCATCAAATTCTATCAAAGTTTTCCTAGCCGATAATATAATATGCATTTCTTTGCTAGTTAGGTCCGTATGTTTGAATGCGTAATTTAGTGCCTTATTTAGTAGACTAGGGGTAATAGAAGAATAATAGTTAGCTATATCAAGTTGAATAAACCTATTATTATTGTCATATTTAATTTGCCTAAACCACTCAACAACCTCTCCGGTTCCCTTCCACAAGCTCAGGTTAGATACATAATCCAAGTTCTTAATTTGCAGTATCACCCTGTCAAGAATGTTTTTGCTTAATTTGCCCAGGTCCGATTTTGAAGGTGCGATTAATCTAACTGGCAGGTCAATCTCAAAATTCCTCTTGTGGTCCTTCATATATCTCTCTATATCTCCCTTACATTAATACTTGAGCTAAATAAATAAATAAATAAATAAATAAATAAATAAATGCATCATTGATACACTTACTCAAAATGACCTCCCACTACCTAATTTTTCTATATCTATATTTATATATGTATCTATCTCTATTTCCTCTCTCTATATATATATATATATCTCTTTCGGTCTCTTTACATGAAGCTCTTCGCTTTATCTATTTTTCCATCTCTCTATTTTGTCCCATGCATTTCTTCTTTTTCTTCTTTTTCTTCCTTTTCTTCGTTTCGTCTTTCTTTCTTTCTTATTTCCCTCTTTTCTCTCTCTCTTTCTTTCTCTCTGTATTTTCACTGCTAGAGTGAACCTCTTCAAATGAAGTTGATGTTTATTACGGTATGTCGAATATATTTATCTATAAAACTGTTTATATTGTATTTTGTCTGATGAAGGCATAGCATATTGTTAATATGATATCCCCGAAATATATATAATGAAATAAATATGGTTTTATAAATATAGTTTTCCATTTATTTAATATTGTAAATATACTCCAAGTATTTGTCGAGTGCTTTTATATCAGTTATAAATATTTACTAGTTGTAACCCAACAATTTTAAATATAACTTTACATGTATATATATATATATATATATATATATATATATACATATATATATATGTATATATATATATATATATATATATATATATATATATATATATATATATATGTGTGTGTGTGTATATATATATCTATATATACATATATATATACATATATATATACATATATATATGTATATATATATATACATATATATATACATACATATATATATATATATATATATATATATATATATATATATATATATATATATATATATATATATATACATATATATATATATATATATATATATATATATATATATATATATATATACATATATATATATGTATATATATATATATATATATATATATATATATATATATATATATATATATATATGTGTGTGTGTGTATATATATATCTATATATACATATATATATACATATATATATACATATATATATGTATATATATATATACATATATATATACATACATATATATATATATATATATATATATATATATATATATATCTATATATACATATATATATACATATATATATACATATATATATGTATATATATATATACATATATATATACATACATATATATATATATATATATATATATATATATATATATATCTATATATACATATATATATATACATATATATATACATATATATATGTATATATATATATACATATATATATACATACATATATATATATATATATACATATATATATATATATATATATACATATATATATATATGTATATATATATATATATATATATATATATATATATATATATATATATATATATATATATGTGTGTGTGTGTGTGTGTGTGTGTGTGTGTGTGTGTGTGTGTGTGTGTGTGTGTATGTATAGATAGCCAGGATTGTAGGATATATATTACCGGTGGAGCAGAAAGAATGCCGCAGTAAGCGAAGTGGTAATAAAGACCAATTATTGGTTGATGAAGTTATATTCCAAGATTGCATGAAGCAGCAACAACATACTCGTACACATTTCACAATGGCATGGATTCATTACGGCGATGTCATTGATTTGATTTCTCATTCATGAGCAATAATAATGGAAGCTTTAGAGATAGTTGAGTTTGCAGAGAATATGAGAATATGAGAAAGAGATGAGAAGGAAGTATTAATTACATAGAGGAGTCTGTCAGGGTGATAGCAGGTCTCCTTTGCTTTTTCTGATATATACTGATACCTTTAACACAGCTACAAGAATTGTAATATATAGCTGAATGTATATTATTACAGGTTGATTGTATGAAATACATCCACCATTTCTGTCTCTCTTGAAACTTTTGTAGAAATATACATGTACATAGAAAGTAATGCAACTATATGCATGGTAATTTTAATAATATATGTTAGTATATAAATATTGGCTTAGTGTTTAGAGCATTGGCCTTGCAATCGAAAGGTTGTGAGTTTAATTCTCAGACCGGGTAATGTGTTGTTTCCTTGAGCAAGACACTTTATTTCACATTGTTCCAGTTTACTCAGCTGTAGAAATGAGTGGAACGATAGGGACTGGGGTCCCTATCATTCCACTGCAAAGTGGTCGTGGAGGTGCCACGGCAAAAAATGCACCCAGCCCACACTATAAAGTGGACGTGTAGGTGCCACGGGAAAAAAGCACCCAGTACTCACTGTAAATGAGGTTGGTGTTAGGAAGGGCATCCAGCTGTTGAAATCAAGCCAAAATCAGTTCCCGTCCCACCCTTGCAAACAGGGAAAAGCGGACGTAAAATGATGATATATATATGTTAGTATATAAATATATAAATACATATATCTATATATTATTAGTACATAGATAGCTAGATAAATATACCCATGTAAGTATACATGTATACTTTGTAATACAGTCCTCCTAATAAACCCCTCCCTTTCTCCTATTTTTCCCCCTACCAACCTCCTCTTCATCCTAACTTAATTTTTTCGCTGAAGGACTAATGTCGGATGAGACATTCATTTTTCTTCTTTCTATAAGCATAAAACTAATAATACTTTGTGTAATGGTCTCTGTGTTTGTTTTTCTTTTGACCTTGGACTATATATTGTTATACGTTTGTAGATTTGTAAATTTATAAATTTATAAATATATAATAAATTGAAGTGAAAGCAACTGGTGCGTGTGTTTCTTATTGGCAACATGACCCTCCCAAAGTATAACAATATCGGTTTCAACACACGATTTCAGATAAAGAATCTTGCTAAACAAATTCAGAAACGAAATATATATATATATATATATATATATATATATATATATATATATATATATATATATATATATATATATGCCAGCTCTGTGTTTATAGTGTTGATATAGCAGTAAATAAAGGATTATGAGTTCATGCAATTGATGTTTCGTCACTATATATATATATATATATATATTAGAGTATTGGGCTTACAATCGTGAAGTTGTGAATTCGAATCCCAGACTAGGCTGTGTGTTGTGTTCTTGAGCAAGACACTTTATTTGATGTTGCCTCAGTTTATTCAGCTGTAGCAATAGGTTGTGACATCACAATATATATATGCAAAAAGGCAAACAGAAATAACAAAGCAAATAACACAGTTCAATGAAGAAATATATTAGTTTTATACTTTATATAGTAGGAAAAGAGTCTTAATATTTCGGACACTAGTCCTTCATCAGAAGATAGAATGAGAAATAGAAGAAAAAATAGAAAGATAGAGTGTTAGAAGAGAGAAGAGGAAGGAATGGAAAGATATTTTTGAGGAAGAAAGCACATCTGTATTTTTTTAGCCATATATATATATATTTATGTATGTGTGTATGTGTATATGTATGTGTGTGTGTGTATATATATATATTGAAATCTGTCTCCATCATGGGTCAAACCAGTCTAGATTAAACTATCAGCCACAATATATCTTTAGTTTGCACACCACCAGTTCACCTGGACAGAATTCACCACACCGGTTCTTCTAACACTTTAATCCATTAACCATGTCATCGCTGGGTATGCAAATGAGGCTAATCAGCTGATGTACACATTTGAGAATACTATGTATTCTGAGCAGTTCCAGGGGATAGCAGACAGGAGGATACGCAATCCTGATAAGGAGCAAAATACTCTGAGACAATATTGTCAATTGTTTTCTCTCAGCTACCGCTGAAACAAAAGGATGGAGTTGTTCATCTACCACGTGATGTTTATGAGGCTGTTTGCTTGGAAACAAACTGAATATTAATATTACAATATTATTATAATATTATTGTTATCCACCCACAAATACATTTAAGTATCCACCATATTAAGAGCGAAAACAAATTTTGTTTTTAGATCTACACACACATGTGCATCTGTATGAGTGCATGCATGTGTTTGTACACACACACACACACACACACACACATATATATATATATATATATATATATGCGTGTGTGTGTGAGTGTTTGTGTTTGTGAGGGTGTATGTGTATATATAAATATATGCCGTCCTATCGTTTCTGCGTGCAACTGCCCAACCGAGATAATTTTTGAATATTTAGACTCCATCCTCGCCCCGTAGGTCGGCAATCTCCCCTCCCACATCCACGATATAAATCACGCCCTTAGACTCTTCAACTCTTTCTCCTTCCCTCCTGGTCCCTCCCGCCTTCTCTTTACCCTGGACATCACCTCTCTCTATACCGTCATCCCTGATGATGACAACCTCCACGCTCTTCGATATTTTTTAGATTTACGCCCTACTCCTTACTTCAGACCTACCACTCTTCTCCGTCTGGCTGAGCTTGTTCTCACCCTCAATAGATTTTCTTTTTCAAGTGAATTTTATCAGCAGGTCTCTGGGGTAGCGATGGGAACCAGAATGGGTCCAAACTATGCCAACATATTTGTTGGCTACGTCGAAGCCCAGATCTTCTCCCAGTATGCTAGACCGACTCCTGAGCTATACGGGTCGTTATATCGACGACTGTATCGGCGCCACCCCTCTATCACGAGAACAACTCGACTGTTTACTTTCTTTTGTCCAATCTTTCCATCCTGCTCTCAATTACACCGCATCCATCTCCGATTCTTCTGTTGCTTTTCTAGATATCTCTCTATCCATTAATCACTCTCACCACACCCTCTCTACTTCCATCTTCATTAAACCAACAGACTCCCAATCTTACCTCGACTTCACCTCCCCCCATCCAACCCACACCAAAAACTCCATACCCTATTCCCAATTCCTCCATCTTCGTCGACTCTGTAGCCAGGGCGACGATTTCGAAACCCATTCCCTTTGCATGGCTTCCTGCTTCATCCAGCGTGGATATCCCCCAACCCTGATCCAAGCTGCTCTCACCCGCGCCCGTGAAACAGACCGCACCACAGCCCTCTCACCTCACCTCTGCCCTCCCAACACCTGTGTTCGTTTCCCTCTCACCTACCACCTCATCACCTTACCACTCCGGCAACATATCCTCCGTTCCTTCCGTATCCTTTCTTCTGACCCCATCACTTCTCGCTTTTTTCCAAACCCACCCATTACTGCTTTTAAGTGCGCCCGCAACCTCCACGACCTCCTGGTTCGCAGTTCCTTTTCGTCCTCTCCCATGACTTCACCTGACTCTCATCCTTGTTCTCATTCCCGTTGCAACACTTGTCCCTTCATTTCCACCCTCAACACTCTTACAGGCCCTAACGGCTCTTTCCGTATCTGCCATTCCTTCACCTGCACATCCACCCACGTTGTCTACACCCCCCGGTGTTCCCTTTGCACGTCTTTATATATCAGACAAACAGGACGCCGTATGGCGAACCGTTTTGCCGAACATTTGAGGGACATACGACTTGGTTTGGATACTCCTGTCGCACATCATTTCTGTTCTCCTGGTCATTCTTCCCTACATGTTTCAGTCCTGGGTGCCCTTTTACATCATTGATCACAGGCCTCGCACACCAGGACTGAACAAATTCTGATTCACCGCCTTGGGTCCTAATCCCCTTATAACAGAATACTGGTGTGTATGAATACAACAAGACACTAGGTTGTGTATATAAAGTTTAATTAACAAGTTGAAGTTATGTAGAACAGAATTGTTGACATGTCAATGGGTAGATGAAAGAATGAAGTAAAGTTATTTGTTACCGTTTTGAAGTTAGCTCGCAAGAGACCATGATAGGGTTGCCAGGCGAACGCGCCTGGCCGAAGGCCAGCAGCCGAAAGGGCAAATGAGAGAGAGATCGCTCTGAGTATCCCTTTTATAGGGTCTCAAGACGGAAGTGACAAAAAGGGTTCTGCCACCCCCAACGGGAAGTAACTCCAGCTACTTCCTGTCTAGAGAGCGTTAATCTATTGGTGATGTGATCGTCACAACAAGAGAGGCAATTCTTGCTACATTATCTCCCGCCAGATTTTTAAAACATAAAAATCGAATGAACCATGCATGAAGCAAGACGGCGAGCACGCCGCAACACCAAAGTCCAGGCATGAAAACCACGAAAAAAATGTTTGCAATAAAAGGAAAACAGCAAAACATATGCATGCAAAAATCAATGATAGATATCAAGGTAGCCAACCGCTCTTGGCCAGAGAACGACTGGACATCTATCTATCCATCACTCAAAGATACAATGTAATCAAAGTAAAAGAAGAGGTCAAAGTTCAAAATACAGTTCACAGGTTTGCAATCACATGACAGCAGGAAAGAAAGTGTGTTCCAGAGAATGTATGCAGGTGGTTTCTGGTCTGTGGTATAACGTGAAATTTCCAACCTCCGAAGGGATTTTCTCACAGGAAGAGTGCTGCAAAAATAAATTCTCTGGCTTGTTCTGCTGGTTTTGGTTGTTGATGAAGCTGTGTTGTTGTTGTTGATGTTGTGAATGCGTTGACCTGGAAGGGCCAAGAGGCCAGCGACCAGAGAAATAAGCATTCTGAATAAATGCGCAGTTTTCAACGGCAAATTTACGTGGTAAATTTTTAAACCGGCAAGTAGGAGAATATAGCTTAAGGCTGGAGAATCCTTGGCAAGAAACATTATCTATGGCGTGTGGTATCTCAGTGAGTCGAGATGTGTGCTGCCCACACGTGCCGAAACAAGGTTGTTGGCAGCCATTTTGAAAAACTCGTGTGTGAACGTGATAATATGATGAAACAGAAAGAAAGGCTTCACTTGGTATAACAAATATGGCGAGTTCAACTTTTTTGTGAACGATGAAAAAAAGCTTGGCGGAAAGAATAAGCAATTTGAGATTCAGCGAAAATAAATGTTCATGTTGAAATGTGTAAAAAAAAAAAATATCAAATTTCTTTCTTTTTTTTTTTTTTTTAAATGTTCGTTGTAAGAAGAAACCAAAAACATATATATACATCCAGTGAAATGCGACATTTAGTTGATGTACGACACGTGCGTGAGAGAAAAAGAGTCTGTCTGAACGAGAATTTCACATGTGCGTGTGTTCGTTTCTGTGTCTGCGTATTTTCCTAGTTTGTTAATAAAGTTTGCTGCGTATTCGAAATGTTGGTCGACACATTCCCACCAAAATGGGTACTGCTAATTAATTTTCTTTTTTCCATACTCACACAACACCCGATTCCGTTATTTTTTTCTTTTCTATTCGGGGTCACCACTTATAACAAAATACTGGATTGTATGAATATAACAAGACACTAGGTTGTGTATATAAAGTTTAATTAACAAGTTGAAGTTATGTAGAACAGAATTGTTGACATGTCAATGGGTAGATGAAAGAATGAAGTAAAGTTATTTGTTACCGTTTTGAAGTTAGCTCGCAAGAGACCATGATAGGGTTGCCAGGCGAACGCGCCTGGCCGAAGGCCAGCAGCCGAAAGGGCAAATGAGAGAGAGATCGCTCTGAGTATCCCTTTTATAGGGTCTCAAGACGGAAGTGACAAAAAGGGTTCTGCCACCCCAACGGAAAGTAACTCCAGCTACTTCCTGTCTAGAGAGCATTAATCTATTGGTGATGTGATCGTCACAACAAGGGAGGCAACTTTGCTACACCCTCTTGGACTCAACTCACCTCCCCAATTTCTCTAATACCCCGTCCATTATCACACCCCTAGATTCATATGGCTTTCTCTTGATCATTAACATCTTCTCTTACAACTAATACATGCCGACTATATATGCTCACTCCACTTTTCCCTTCACTGCTCTGTATACACACCCTTATATTAACATACTTTTGCTCATAGCTTTGTTTTGCAAGAGATGTCAACATGAATAGACATGTTGTTTTTATCTAAAAACATCTTTTATTCCAACCCACCCATCCCCTCAATCTATGTTATTTCTCATTCTTTCTTCTGATGAATGACTAGCATCCAAAATATTGAGACCCTCTTCCTGCTATATCAAGTGTTAACCTAATATATCCCTTTCATATACTGTACTGATTGTGTTGTTATTTCTGTTTAACTTTTACATACATACATATATATATTACCCACTCTACTACCCTAAGTATTGAGTACTTTGGTGCATTATGGTCCATCTGGCTCCTTACCACAATTCCTTCGTTATATATATATATATATATATATATATATATATATATGTATGTATGAATACCGATGAATACATACCCGCATTTCTACCCACCAATCACACCAAAATATACATATACATCCACACACAAAAAAATAGGACTAATGCCTATATATATATACCTTCTCAGTACACATACCGCAACAAAAATATATCTTTTGTCGCATCACCAATCTGAGGAGTAGATCGATACTGGTCCATAATTCCTATGCCTTACCTTGAGCCAATCATCTGCGAAACACGTGTAACAGGCCGATAAGCAATAAATATTTTTCATATGTAAACAAAACTTCCTCGTTTTTTCTATTATATCATCATCATCATCATCATCATCATCTATATATATATATATATATATATATATAGCGGCGATGAATTAGTTTTGCGAGGTTTTTTATATGAAATCGTGTGTCGAAACAAATATTGTTATACTTTGGGAGGGTCATATTTGTGTAATATTGCCAGAAACAAGCAAATAAATAAATAAATATATAGACAGACTGAATAAAAATGGCGTAGACATACAATACAACAGGAGGAAAATATAGCACCACTGACGATGTTGCAGATGTGCAACGAAAGATTTATGATAAACTATATATATGTGTTTGTGTCTATATTGTATCTGTATTAGTTTTGACCGTCAGTCAGTCAATGGCAACATTGAGGACCGAGTAAGTTAGATTACCGATATAAAAGACACAGAAGCGAGAAGCAAAAACCAACCAAACAGTGAGTGTGTTCTGTTATTAATTCTGGCAATATTACACAAATATGACCCTCCCAAAGTATAACAATATATATATATATATATATATATATATATATATATATAGAGAGAGAGAGAGAGAGAGAGAGAGAGAGAGAGAGATGGTAATACAACTATATATAGTCCATGATGCCCATATATGAGAGTGACATCTAGAAAAACATTAATCTTAGGTCTATTCAATTGGGGCTGACCTGGTACTAAACAATAACACAATGTATTTCCTCATTTCTTTATCTGGGTGAATGTTTCTGAAAAGAATACTTCAGAAGGTCAAAATTGGTGATAAAATCTAAACTAAATGTTAAAACTATGTCTATAGCCATCAACACATTGGTTATGTCTCTGTTAGATTTTAATGGAATAGGAGTGAAATAAAGAAGAGAAGGTTTAGAAAGGAAAATCAATAATCATATATGTAAATTAGCAGCATTATCTCCATCAGGCCAACGAGGGGCATCTATGTTGTTGCTGTTTAACCCTTGGTCATTCACCCCCATTGCATAGATCTATGATCAAAAGCATTCCTGCTATGATCATCATACTGACATTTTCTTAAGCAATTTGTGGGAGATTTGGCTGATATTTATAGCACTTTGACTAACATTGTAGGTAGAACCTTCCTTATTAGCTTAACTTGCTACAACTAACAGGTAAATCACCCTTAAATCAAACCCTTAAATCAAACCCCATCAAATACCATCATCATCATTACCATTGTCAACACCACTAGCTAATGAGAGTATGTATATATAAACAATGAGCTAGAAATAGAAGGCAAATCTCCCTCAAATTATACTGGACTTTTTCAAGTGAAATCTATATTGGATATGGAAGTGATAAATATAATGTGTGAATATAAAAGAATGGATGGTCATGATTGGATTGTATTGGATTATATATCAGTTGGATCAGTCCTGCTCTGGTGCTGCTAGTCTTACTACTACTACAACTACCACTACTACTACTAATACCACCACCACCACTACTACTACTACTACTACTACTACTACTACTACTACTACTACTAATACCACCCCACCACCACCACTATCACATACACTACTACTACTACTACTACTACTACTACTACTACCACTACCACTAATTTCATCCCCACAACCACCACCACCACTACTACTACTATAACTACCACCACCACCACCACCACCACCACTACTACTACTACTACTACTACTACTACTACTACTACTACTACTACCACCACTACCACTACCACTACTACTACTACTACTACTACTACTACATTTCTTTGTCCAGTGGTCTTCCATGGCAACAAGAAAGTCTCCACCAATCCAGACTGCACTAATAAACTAAACGAATGACATCATAGACCATGTGATCAAGTGTCCAGCAGAGAGAGAAAGAGCCCCTCCTACCACACACACAGCTGTATGTGGATTATTGATCCACTTTGGTCAGAGAACAATGGCTGGACGTGTTGGTCAGTTGGCTCATGAATAGATTGACCAGTGAGAGGACATGGTGGGATACACTGGTAAATGTCATTCACTGATGGCTTTACAATGAATGGTATGGAGAGAGGTGGTGATGGTGGTGGTGGTGTGTAATGGTGGTGTGTAATGGTGGTGGTGGTGGTGGAGGTGGTGGTGTGTAATGGTGGTGGTGGTGGTGGTGGTGTGTGTGATGGTGGTGGTGGTGGTGGTAGTGTATGTGTGAAAGTGGTGGGTGGTGTGATGGTGGTGGTGGTGGTAGTGTATGTGTGAAAGTGGTGAGTGGTGTGATGGTGGTGGTGGTGGTGGTGGTGGTGGTGGTGTGTAATGGTGGTGGTGGTGGTGGTGGTGGTGGTGGTGTGTAATGGTGGTGGTGGTGTGTGTGATGGTGGTGGTGGTGGTAGTGTGTGTGTGAAAGTGGTGGGTGGTGTGATGGTGGTGGTGGTGGTAGTGTATGTGTGAAAGTGGTGAGTGGTGTGATGGTGGTGGTGGTGGTAGTGTATGTGTGAAAGTGGTGAGTGGTGTGATGGTGGTGGTGGTGTGTGTGATGGTGGTGGTGGTGGTGGTAGTGTATGTGTGAAAGTGGTGGGTGGTGTGATGGTGGTGGTGGTGGTAGTGTATGTGTGAAAGTGGTGAGTGGTGTGATGGTGGTGGTGGTGTGTGTGATGGTGGTGGTGGTGGTGGTAGTGTATGTGCGAAAGTGGTGGGTGGTATGATGGTGGTGGTGTGTGGAGGTGGTGGTGGTGGTGTGTGTGATGGTGAGTGTGGTGGATGGTGTGTTGGTGGTGGTGGTGTGTGTGATGGTGGTGGTGAGTGGTGGTGGTGGTGGTGGTAGTGGTGAGTAGTGGGGAGTGGTGGTGGTGAGAGGTAGACAGTGGTGGTGGTGGTGGTGAGTGGTGTTGGTGGCATGTGGTGGTGGTAGTAAGTGGTGTTGGTGAGGAGTGGTGGGGAGTGGTGGTGGTGGTGGTGGTGAGTGGTGGTGTTTGTGATGGTGGTGGTGCGGAGTGATGGTGGTGAGGAGTGGTGGTGGTGTGTGTTGGTGGTGAGTGGTGGTGGTGGTGGTTGCAGTGAGTGGTGGAGGTGAGTGGTGATGGTGAGTGGTGGTGATGAGTGGTGGTGGTGGTGATGACTGGTGGTGGTGGTGAGTGGTGATGGTGAGTGGTGGTGGTGATGAGTGGTGGTGATGACTGGTGGTGGTGGTGAGTGGTGATGGTGAGTGCTGGTGGTGATGAGTGGTGGTGATGACTGGTGGTGGTGGTGAGTGGTGATGGTGAGTGGTGGTGGTGATGAGTGGTGGTGATGACTGGTGGTGGTGGTGAGTGGTGATGGTGAGTGGTGGTGGTGATGAGTGGTGGTGATGACTGGTGGTGGTGGTGAGTGGTGATGGTGAGTGGTGGTGGTGATGAGTGGTGGGAAGAATGAATGGTATGAAGAGAAGTTGGTGATGGTGGTGTGTAGAAGTGGTGGTTGTGGTCTATGGCGGTATGTGGGGTGTTAGTCGTGGTAAAGGTTGTAGTTGTAGTAGTGGTAGTGATGGTTGTAGTAGTGGTAGTGGTGGTTGTAGTAGTGGTAGTGATGGTTGTAGTAGTGGTAGTGATGGTTGTAGTAGTGGTAGTGGTGGTTGTAGTAGTGGTAGTGATGGTTGTAGTAGTGGTAGTGATGGTTGTAGTAGTGGTAGTGATGGTTGTAGTAGTGGTAGTGGTGGTTGTAGTAGTGGTAGTGATGGTTGTAGTAGTGGTAGTGATGGTTGTAGTAGTGGTAGTGGTGGTGTTGTTTGTGGTGCTAGTGTTTGTTATTGTTGGTGGTGTTGTTTGTTTATGGTGGCAATGGTTATTGTTGTTGGTGCTTTATATTGGTTTATGATAGCGGTGGTGGTGGAGGTGGTGATGGTGGAGGTGGATGGTTAGGGTGTGATAGTAGCTGATGGCGGCAGCGGAGGTGTAGTGTAGCCTTTCACCCCCTCTCACCATCATCTCTATTAATCAATCTACTTTTTTCTAACTTCCTTATATCACCTCTCTATCTCTCTCTATATGTATACACACACATACATATGCCTGTATATACATATATATATATATATATATATATATATATATATACACACATACATATGCCTGTATATACACACACATATATATATATATATACACACATACATATGCCTGTATATATATATATATATATATATATATATATATATATATATATACACACACACATAAATATATATACACACACATATGTACATATATACACATATATGTATATATATATACATATAAAAGCACACACATATATATTTATATATATACATTCCTCACTACATCTAGTTTTCTCTCTCTCTCTCTCTTCTATTTATCCACTCCTACTTCCATTTCTAGACTACACCACCACCATTACGCCACTACCACCACCACTACACCACTACCACCACCACCACCGCAACATCACCACACACCATGACCACAACCACTACAGCACAAGAAAAATGTTAAAATGACTTGAAAAAATGATGAAAAAACAGAAATTTCCGTTTTCAAAATATTTTAGTTTTTCAGTGTTTTTTTTCAATCCACACGCGCACACACATATCTCTCTCTCTCTCTCTCTCTCTCTCTCTCTCTCTCTCTCTCTCTCTCTATATATATATATATATATATATATATATATATATATATATATATATATATATATACAACTGTATGTACACAAATACAAATACACACAAAATACATATACACACTCATAAACATATATAAATATATATATATATATATATATATATATATATATATATATATATATATATATATATATATGTCAAATTTATTCTGATGTCAATAGAATAAAAATTCTTTGTGGTGGAGATGTGGAGGTATAGTGATGTGGTGTGGTGTAGAAGTATGGTGTAACATTGTGGCATGGTGGAGTGTTGTGGAAGTGTGGTGTAGTATTGTGCTATCATGGTGGTGTTGTGATGCCAAGGCATGGTGGTGTTGTGATGCCAAGAAATGGTATTCTGGTGGTGTTGTTTGGTAGCATGGCTGTATAGAGGCATAGTTTGGTGGTGGTGTCGAGTAGCATGCTGATCTGGCAGTGTGGTAATGATGTAGCGATGTAGTGGTCTCATGATGACTTAGTAAAATGTAGAATAGATACTGTTGTAAACACATACTGATGTGAAGACATACTGGAGATCTGTAGTGGAATAAGACATACTGGAGGGATGTAGTTGAATGATGAAATATTGGAAATCTGTGGAGGAGTGAAGCCATATTGGTGGTCTGTAGTATAATAAAGACATACTCGAAGTCTGTAGTGATGTAAATATATATTGGAGGTATGTAGTGGAATGAAAACAGATTGGAGTTCTTTAGTGAAACAAAGACATATTGGAGGCAATTTAGTTCAATGAAGCTATATTGGAGTTCTGTAGTGGAGTGAAGCCATATTTAAGATCTAGGGACACTGAATGTGTGTAGGTAATTTAAGACATACTGGAGGTCTGTAGTAGACCAAAGACATATTAGATGTCTGTAGTGGTGTGAAGGCATATAGGATGTCTGAAGTACAGTTAAGATATACTGGAGGTCCTGTTAGTTGTGCATCGATGAAAGAGCAAATATCTTGCAGAGGTTACGTAACAGTGCTTGCCTTAACACGAGAGCCGATTTAATTTACTCGCTGTCCCCCATGCTGCAAACAAACTTTTTATTGCATAACTGGAAGGACCCTGGATAACCAGAAGTTTAACACTGGCTGAGCTATCACAATGGATCGTTCTCCAAAATTTCTCTCCTCTACAATAATCATACTTAGGTTACCTCGCTTGTCACGCAACTGCTGACATCTGCCACAACTGAATCTGGCCAGCTATAAATACTTCTCTTTTCACTATAACCATAACCATACTTGAGTTGAAGAATCCTTCACGTGAAATGAGTGTTCTCATGTATGGTTTGTTAATTGGTTGTGGAACACCCTGTGTGTGTGTGTGTGTGTGTGTGTGTGTGTGTGTGTGTGTGTGTGTGTATTAGTGAATTAGCATTGTTGTTGGGGCATCAACTTAAATGCACAGTGTGATCTGAGTTCAAATCTCACCAAGGTCAACATTTTTCCTTTCAAGGTTCTTCTTTTTCTTCTTTGTTCATTTATTCCTGGAAGGGTCTTGGGGGAAGAGTCTTCAAACACTCCTTTCAGAAGGTCCTGTCAGAAGCAACCCTCAACAATTGATCTAACTGGATCCCCAAGTGAGACCAGCTGAGCCCATGGATGTTATCTAACCACATTGCTTGGGGTCTACCTTTCAAAGTTGATAAGTTAATTACTGGGGTTAATATAATTGAGTATATTTTTTAAGGGGGGTATACATACATACATATATATATATAATATATATATATACATATATACATAATATATATATGAGTTTGTGGATGGATTTGTCTGTACATGCTTATGCTTATGTGTATATATCTGTACATGCAGTATGTGTATGTGTGCATTTGTGTATATATATATATATATATATATATATATATATATATATATATATATATATGTATATATGTGTGTGTGTGTGTATGTGTGTGTGTGTAAGTGGGTCTGTTGTATGTGAGTATGATATATATATATATGTGTGTGTGTGTGTGTGTGCGTATGTATATGTATATGTGTGTGTAAGTGGGTACGTTGTATGTGAGCATGTGTGTGATTGTAGGTTCAACTATGTTGAGTGCAACATGATAACCAGGAAGTGTCTTCCATCAATTAAAGAGATGAGACAGACTAAAGTGTGTAGTTCATACACACACACATATATACATACATGTGTACACATATATACACACGTACAAATACATATACAAAGATATACACACATAGACATACATACAAGCACATAATCATACTTGCATACACATACAACAAAAATATATGCACTGACACATAAAAAAACTTACACATATACACACATACACATGTTCACTCAAGCAACCATACAAATACATATATATAACACAAATGCAAATGCATACACTCATACATATATGCACACATATCCACATACACATATACATACACATGCATATATATATATATATATACATATATTCGCACAAGCAACCATATATATATAAATACACATATAAAGAGGTTGTATACTTAGATGGGGATAAATCTATATACACGCAACACAGAGTGTGTATATTTTATGAATCAAGGACTTGTGATAGGAAGTGCACCCAGCTCTGGAAAGCCTACCAGACAAAGGGTTGGGAGAACTCTTCAGCTGTGCTAAAGGCATGACAACCTCTCTAGTGCCGATGCCACTATTGCAGAGGTTCTCAAACTTTTTGAGCCACCGTCCCCCCTCAGAGCCACATAATACCCTCAGTGGACCCCACCCCTATTTCCAGAGTGACCTATCTACATGCAAATTATAAATAATATATAATAAATAAAATCGTCAATTTATATATAATGAATAATATAATATATACTATGTATAAATAAATATTATATATTTTTTATTTTACGATATTTATATGTAATATGTATCATTTGATATTTAATATACTATTATATCATCTCTACCACCCCCATAGACTCCAGCATCCCCTGGACCTTCTCAATGGCCCCCCGATGGGCGGTAGCATCCATTTTGAGAACCTCTGTACTAAAGTATGTATTTGGTTGAGTATAGGAACATGTGTAAATGCAAAGTAGGTCCCCCAGCCTATCTGGACCTTTGGTAGAGCGTAAAAGCATATGTATGCAAGCAAGATGCAGGATCCTGGCCGTCAAATCAGAAAGCAAGAACATATGTGAGATACTGCCCCCACCCACCACCCCGCTCCACCCGAGTGGTTATTACTTGAGTACTGATTTAGTCTGTGAAGACCTGTCCAACCCTTGTTAGCAGAGAAGACAGACATTAAATGATGAGGATGATAATGATAATGACTCCCCTGACTCTATATTTCCCTCCATACAAACCATTATACACTACACACTACTGCATATATATTTCAACAGTCATGACTCTATACATCACACACTGCAATATATATATTTCAAAAGTCAAGATTCTATACACCACACACTACTGTGTATATATTTCAACACTCAATATTCTACACAGCACACTACAGTATATATATACCATCATTTAAACCCCAAAACACACACCAGACAGTGTAAAAATATTAACACTATTAACACTACACACTGAACTCTACAATATATATTCCATCAATCCAACCTCTATACACTCACCACACATCATTCATTATACACCACACACTGTACACCACACATTATATATATTTCAGCAGAAAAAAACCCAGTAGATTATATTTCAATACACACACACACACTTCTACATCTGGCTATACACTGTAGATATTTCATCACACATTTTCCATTCTATTCACCATGCAGTATATAATTCAACACACATACACACACACACTACACTCATAAACTGTATAGTATATATTTCACCACACATACTTTAGGCAAAAACATCAGAGTGTATATATGTATATATATATATATATATATATATATATATATATATATATATATATATATGTATATATATATAAAACAAATTGAGATGACAGAATAGATTTTCTAAAACCATTTAATAGATTTATATATGTAAATATATATGTATATATATATCTATGTATGTATATATATATATGTATATATATATATGTATGTATATATATATATATGTATGTATATATATATATAAATGTGTGTATATATATATATGTGTGTGTATATATATATATGTATGTATATATATATATATGTGTGTATATATATATATGTGTGTGTATATATATATATGTATGTATATATATATATGTATGTATATATATATATATATATATGTGTATATATATGTGTCACCATCATCATCGACGTTTAATACCCATTCGTCCATGCTTGCATGGGTTAGAAGAGACAATTCAGGTCGGGTGACCATGTCTTGCTCATACGGATCTGTATTTTGGCTTGGTTTCTACAGCTGGATGCCCTTCTTAATGTCAACCCTGTTCAGGTGATTTTTATTGTAACACCAAAATCAATGACCAATTAACAGAGAGGACTGGGTGTTTTTGTTTTTGTTGCACGATTATCTGACAGAGGAGAATGGATGTTTTTGTTGTTGGGACACCGGATCAGCATACTTGGTGGACTTAGTGCTTTTGTCATGGTAACGATATTGTGGGAGATCAAATATAGAGTGAATCAAGCTTTCATGATTGTATGTGTTGGTTGGGTAGGCAAGGTGTATCAGGGATGAGGGTTTGGAGGACGAAGGGGACAAGTAAGCAAGTTTGAGATCAATGAGGTGCCTGGGATAGTTATCTGGTAAGAGCAGGGTATTAAGATTGGGGAGAGATGAAGAGTAGATTGGTGCAGACTATTGTGCACATATATACATAGTCATATATGCATATACACATATGCACACATATGTACATACATATATGGTGGCTGCCAACTCGTTTTCGAGTACGGCCACTACTTTATATCCATGTAGGAGAACCCCTACCGATGTGCTGAACGAGTGTGACTTTTTAGTCCAGCCAGCGACTTGAAAACTCTGGTACAAACACTACACTTGTGACAAATATTGACACAGTGCTGGGCCCATGATACCATGTGATGACAAGTGCAGAGAGATCTCCAGATATAAAGCAATGCCTGTGCCGTGAAGCTTTTATAGTGAGCAAAGGCACTGCACAAAGCCAGTCCCACTCTCTTAACCAAGATGATATTTACCAAAAAGAAGAACAAGTCAACATCATTGGATACCATCAGAGTTGCAGGTGTTATATCAGAGTTTTCCTTCTCCTAGAATTCTGCCTTGACAAAGGCTAAGGGGTCATCTCTCCCGGAGATACATATATACATATATACATATATACATTCTTACATACATACATATCCATGATGATAATATGCTATGTGTGTTTATATATTTGTATATATCACTGTCTGTAACTCTCCCAAATTTACATGCACAAACACACATGCACACATATACACATATTGGATTTTCAATATCAGTCATGTTGCTACATTAAGAAGTTCACTTTTGAATCACAAAGTCCTGGTTTCTAACCCTACATTTGTCCCTGCAAATAGTTATTTCTCCAAAGTTACTCATCTACATGCATGGTCCCGTAACTCCTGAGGAAGTTATAGGGCGTCATATTGACATATGATGAATCGACACCAGTGCATGACTGTTACTTTTTTATCGACCTTGAATGGATAAAAGGGAAAGTTGATCTCACTGGGATTTGAACTCAGAGAACAGAAAGCCAAAACAAATACCCCAAAACATTCTATGTGACGTTCTAATGAGTCTGCCATTGATCATAATAGCTTTAAAGATATTCAATTTTTGGAGTCCATGATTCTCTTCTATTCTTGTTCTTCACCCACTTATACCTGAGAGAGCCCCGAGGGCAAAGTCCTCAAACACTCTTTTCAGTGTGTCCTGCCAGAAGCAACCATTTCCAATTAACTGGATCCATCTTGCTTGGGGTCTAATGCCAGCTGGTTTTGCTCCTAAAATCTACCCAGCGATTCTTTCCTGAGCCATTCTAACCAGATGCCCAGGATTGGTATGCTATACATATATATGTTCTTAGCCCTCTCCTGTTCATCATAGTCCTGCAGGCAATAACGGAGGAGTTTAAGACCGGATGCCCATGGGAACTCCTGTATGCTGATGACCTCACACTCATAGCTGAATCTATGGTAGAACTAGAGAATAAATTCCAAACCTGGAAGCAGGGACTAGAGAGAAAGGGCCTCAAAGTCAACATGACAAAGACTAAGGTCCTTATAAGTAGACGAGAAAACAGAACCCAGATCCCCTCAGGGAAATGGCCTTGCTCAGTATGTAGGAAAGGTGTAGGTAGGAACTCCATTCTTTGCCCCAAATGCAAACAATGGGTACACAAGAGATGTAGCGGGATCTCAGGAAGCTTAATTAAGAATGTAGGATTCACATGCAGCAGCTGTGCTGAAACAGCAAGCAAACAGCCACAGGAAACAAGTACCACCAATCTCTGGGAGGGCCCTGTAGAAACAGTAGACAGCTTCTGCTACCTAGGTGACCGAATTAGCAACGGAGGTGGGTGCTCAGAAAGTACAATAACTAGGGTAAGAACGGGATGGAAGAAGTTTAGGGAACTACTACCACTGCTAGCTGCAAAAGGCTTCTCCCTCAGAATGAAAGGCAGACTGTATGATGCGTGTATCCGAACAGCGATGTTGCATGGTAGTGAGACCTGGGCGCTGAAGGTGGAAGACTTACGTAGATTAGAGAGAAACGAAGCCTGCATGCTCCGATGGATGTGTAACAGTAATATACGTGAACGACAAAGCATAAATGAATTGAGAGAGAGACTGAGCATAAGAGGAATCAAATGCTGCGTGCAGGAGAGGCGGTTACGCTGGTATGGACATGTGATGCGTATGAAGGATGACAGCTGCATAAAAAGGTGCAGAGCACTAGAAGTTGATGGAAACCGCGGAGTGGGGAGACCCAAGATGACTTGGGATGAGGTGATAAAAGCCGACCTTACCCAACTACACCTCTCAAAGTCAATGACACACGACCGTGACTTCTGGCGTCACGCAGTAATACAGGGTACCCGACCTCCCATGGGTACATGCTGAAGCATATAAACAATATGCCCCCCCCCCCCCCACCGCAAGGTGGTCGTGGAGGTGCCACGGCAAAAAAGCACCCAGCCCACACTGTAAAGTGGACGTGTAGGCGCCACGAAAAAGCACCCAGCACTCACTGTAAATGAGGTTGGTGTTAGGAAGGGCATCCAGCTGTAGAAATCAAGCCAGATCAGTTCCTGTATGAGCAAGGCATGGTCAGCCGACCAGACACTGCCCACAACAGGACAACCCGTCTAACCCATGCTAGCGTGGAAGAACGGACGTAAAACGGTGATGATGATGATGATGATATATATATATAAATATATAAATATATATATATATATATAAATATATATATATAAATATATAAATATATATATATATATATAAAATGAAATGAAATATATTTATATATAAATATATATATACATATCATCATCATCATCATCATCAACGTTTAACGTCCGTGTTCCACACTTGCATGGGTTTGGATGGGGATTTTCCCACTTGAGGCAAGAGTGATTGTCTGGCAGGTTTTCTACAGCTGGATGCCCTTCCTAATACCAACCACATTTACAGTGTGGGGCTGAGAGGTTTTTACCGTGTTGCCTACACGGCCACATTGCAGCGTGGACTGTCTGGCGGGTTTTCTGCAGCTGGATGCCCTTCCTAACACCAACCACATGAGGTTTTTATCGTGTTGCCTACACGGCCACATTACAGACACCTACACGATCTCATTTGTTTCGGCCTGGATGTTGTGGCACCAACATAACTTTACATTGAAAGGGGCGGTGTGGATGGGGGTGGGGGTGGTGGGACGGGGGTGTGTTTTGATAGAGATGCCTACTGACTGTATATATATATATATATATATTTATATATAAATATATTTCATTTCATTTTACGTCCCCTTTTCCCTGCTTGCAAGGGTGGGACGGGAACTGATTCTGGCTTGATTTCTACAGTTGGATGCCCTTCCTAACACCAACCTCATTTACAGTGAGTGCTGGGTGCTTTTTTTCCGTGGCGCCTTCACGTCCACTTTACAGTGAGTGCTGGGTGCTTTTTTGCCGTGGCACCTCCACGACCACTTTGCAGTGGAATGCATCTCATTTCTACAGCTGAGTAAACTGGAGCAATGTGAAATAAAGTGTCTTGCTCAAGGAAACAACACATCACCCAGTCTGGGAATTGAACTCACAACCTTTCGATTGCAAAGCCAATGCTCTAACCACTAAGCCATGTGCCTCCATATATAAATATATAAATATATATATAAATATATAAATATATATATATATTTAAATATATATACCAATATTGTTGGATATATGAACAATCAAACAAACGGAAAATGAGTGTTTTGATATATTAATGGATTGTCTAAAAGAAACCTTATAGCTTATTTTGACTTTCACAATGATGAACAAAGATAACAATGATATTTTAATCATATATTTCTAAGATATAATTACATAAATGCTCAGCAAATATGTACAAATGACATATAGAATAAATATATGGCGACGAATTAGTAGTGTATGGTGGTGAATTCAATTGAATCCTGACCTGTTGAACACCACCTCCACCTTCACCACCACACCTTCATTAAGAACTTATATAAGAATATATTTTGACAGAAAAACATTCAAACTGCTCACAGAATACATGAAAAAACATTTTTAAAATATTTAATATTTGATAAGATTGTTATTCTAATTGAAACCAATTATATTTAATAAAACAATTATAAAATTATTTATTCTGTTGGATTAAAGAAAAGATAATCTTTAAATATACTTTTGTGCTTTTCCACCTTCACTTCTTGACTATATATATATATATCATCATCATCGGTTTACGTCCATTTCTCCACATGGGTTAGACGAGTTGTCCTGTTGTGGGCAATGTTAGGTCAGGTGACCATGTCTTGCCCATACAGAACTGATTTTAGGCTTGGTTTCTACAGCTGGATTCCCTTCCTAATGCCAACCTCATTTACAGTGAGTACTGGGTGCTTTTTGTTGTGGTACCTACATGACCACTGTACAGTGTGGACTGGATGATTTTTTGTGGTGACACCTACACAACCATTTTACAGTGTTTTGGCCTGTCCTCATGTGAGATGTATATATATATATATATATATATATATATATATATATATATATATATATATATATATACATCTCTCATGAAGGATATATATATACATCTCTCATGAAGGATATATATATATATACCCATGCTAGCGTGGAAGAATGGACGTAAAACGATGATGATGATGATATATATATATCTGTGTGTGGTATGGCTGAGAGAAAGTAGTACTCAATACTGAAGTAGAGTTTTAATATTAATTTCATTAAGGTGAATAGTGAGTCTTGTTACTCTGTTTATCACAAGGTGATCAGACAAGAACTCTTGTCTGATGACCCTGTGATAAACATGCAAGTGGACTAGACTGACGTGAAATAAGTATCTTGTTCAAGGACACCACTCACCACCAGAAAT
>OZ024741.1:253458586-253466086 GCA_964016885.1 Eledone cirrhosa | reverse complement strand
CGAGAATGCAAGGACTCCTCTTTATTTCGGCCGCGGATGGCTAACATAACCCCATCTACCCCTGCGCCTCACCGTTCCCACCCTCCAAACGCAATCCAAAACATCAGAGTTGGTACCATGAATGTAGGTACCTTAAAAGGTCGCTCTAACGAAGTTGTAAAAATGCTTGGACGTAAGGAGGTCGATGTTTGCTGTATTCAAGAGACCAGGTGTAAGGGTGGGTCTGCTAGATTCATTGTGGGTAAAAAACGATGTTATAAGCTTTTCTGGGTGGGAAATGACAATGGGCTGGGTTGGAGTAGGAATCATGGTAGCAGAAAAGTGGGCAGATAAGATAATAGACGTAAATAGAGTGAACGACAGAATAATTAAAATAAGACTTGTCCTCAATAGAACTACTGTGACAATAATATCTGCATATGCACCACAATCCGGTCTGCCTGGCGTTATAAAAGACAGACTCTATGAGACGTTGATGCTCACTACCTCCCAAATAACCGACAATGATTACATAGTTATCGCTGGCGACCTAAATGGTCACTTTGGACAACATTGTGACGGCTATGACGGAATCCATGGAGGCTATGGGTTTGGTACTAGAAATGAGGAAAGCTCCAGAATTTTGGAATTCTGTGACGCAAATAACAGAACTATCTGTAACACTAACTTCAAAAAACGAGACAATCACTTGATCACCTATAGATCAGGGGAACACACCAGCCAGGTAGATTATATCCTTACCAGAAGACGTGACAGAGTGTCTGTTGTAAACACTAAATCCCTCCCCCATGAAGTGTCACTACGAAAGGCTCCTAAATGAGGAGAATAAATGGGAGAAAGACAGTCTCCCCCACATCGATCCAATAGAGGGACCAGCAGTGCAAGTTAAAGGTAGTATAATAAGTAAGGCAATCAAAGACATGAAGACGGGCAAGGCAGCTGGGACTTCGGAAATAGTTGCTGAAATGCTGAAAGCATCTGGTACGGTGGGACACACTATGGTCACCTGGATAGTAAACCAAGTCATACAGAATGGGGTTGTTCCGAAGGACTGGCGCGGCAACATCATCATTAACTGCTACACGGGTAAAGGAGATGCCCTAGATAGGGGAAACTATAGAGGCATTAAATTAATCGACCAGGTCATGAAGGTCACAGAAAAAGTTATATCGCAACTAATCAGAGAGCGAATTGATCTGGATGAAATGCAGTTCGGGTTTGTGTCAGGTAAAAGTACCACAGACGCTCTTTTCATTGTACGACAACTACAGGAGAAGTACCTAGCTAAAAGTAAACCCCGATACTTAGCTTTTGTTGACTTGGAGAAAGCCTTTGACAGAGTACCCCACTCGATTATCTGGTGGGCCCTTAGAAAACTAGGTGTTGATGAATGGCTTGTGAGAGCTATACAAGCCATGTTTAAAGAAACAGTCAGCAAGGTTAGAATTAACAAGGAATATAGTGAAGAGTTTAGCGTAAAAGTTGGTGTTCATCAGGGCTCCGTCCTTAGCCCCCTACTATTTATTATTGCCCTTCAGGCTATAACAGAGGAGTTCAAGACCGGCTTCCCATGGGAACTTCTATATGCAGATGATCTAACGCTCATAGCTGAATCAATGGCTGAACTAGAGAAGAAATTCCAAACATGGAAGCATGACCTAGAATCAAAAGGCCTTAAAGTTAACTTGTCTAAGACTAAAGTTCTAGTTTGTAGGAAGGAAAATAGGGCACCGGTCCCATCTGGGAAATGATCATGCTCAGTGTGTAGGAAAGGAGTAGGCAGAAACTCCATTTTATGTCCCAAATGCAAAGTATGGGTGCATAAAAGATGTAGTGGGATCACAGGTAAGCTAACTAAGAATATAGATTTTATATGTGGCCGATGCTCAGGTGCAATAAGTAGAAGCAAGTGCCCACAGAATACTAGCTCATTCCATTGCACATATGGTTCTATAGAAAGAGTGGACACCTTCCGTTACCTGGGCGACAAAATCAGCAGTGGTGGAGGGTGCTCTGAAAGTACAGTAGCTAGAGTCAGAACGGGATGGAAGAAGTTCAGAGAGTTTATACCACTATTGGCCGCTAAAGGTTTCTCTCTAAAAATGAAAGGCAGGCTGTATGATGCCTGCATACGAACAGCAATGTTACATGGCAGTAAGACTTGGGCATTGTGTGCAGAGGATATACGCAGACTGGAGAGGAACGAAGCTTGCATGCTCCGTTGGATGTGTAATAGTAATATACGTGAACGGCAAAGCATAAATGAACTAAGGGAGAAATTAGGAATAAGAGGAATCAGATGTTGTTTACTCGAGAGAAGACTACGTTGGTATGGTCATGTGATGCGCATGAAAGACGACAGCTGTATAAAAAAGTGCAGGGCAATAAAAATAGACAGTAACTATGGAGTAGGCAGAACAAGAAAAACCTGGGTCGACTTGATAAATTCCGACCTCACATACTTACACCTCTCCAAGGCAATATCACTGAACCGAGATCTTTGGAGCTAAACAGTAATACAGAAGACCCGCCTTACCTAAGTACAAAGCGAAACCTACAGTCAGTAGGCACCTCTAACAAAAATACACCCCACCCCCACCCCCACCCTATCCACACTACCCCCTTAAATGTGAACTTAGATTGGTATCACAACATCCAGTCCGAAACAAATGAGGTCGTGTAGGTGTCACAAAAAAAAAACACACAGTCCACGCTGTAATGTGGCCGTGTAGGTAACACGGTAAAAACCTCCCAGTCCACACTGTAAACGTGGTTGGTGTTAGGAAGGGCATCCAGCCGTAGAAAACCCACCAGACAGTCCTATGCGAGCAAGACAACCATTCTTGCCTCAAGTGGGAAAACTCCCGTCCAAACCCATGCAAGTGTGGAATATGGACGTTAAACGATGATGATGATGATGATGATGATTTATATATATATATGTATACATATATATAGCATATATATATATATATATATATGTCTGTGTATGTATATATATATACATACATATATACATATATACTGTATATATACATATATACATATACATATATATATATATATATATATATATATATATAACGAAGGAAATGTGGTAAGGAACCATGTGGACCATAACGCACCAAAGTACTCAATACTTGAGGTAGTAGAGTGGGTAATAGGAACCAGTAAGACCCCGACAGCTGAGCTCAAGCCGTTTCGACGGCTAATTCTGGAATTAGCCGTCGAAACGGCTTGAGCTCAGCTGTCGGGGTCTTACTGGTTCCTATATATATATATATATATATATATATATATATATATATATATATGTGTGTGTGTGTGTATGTATGTATATATAGGCAGTTGGTTTGGCAAAGTTGTGAGAGTTTTTAGAATCTTCAGAGCAATGGGCTCTTCTTAAAATTCAAGAAGGCTGAGAGGGTCATTTATGTTTAGGTGTCAAATATTCAAAGGCTCTTCTTTGACTCCCTTGGCTCTCATCCAATGTACCAAGTGAATTTCCTTCTTTTATAGGCCTTGCATACACAACATGCAGTGGATAGACTTTACAACATACACCACATGTTGTGAATACACTTTACAACATGCATCACATGTTGTGGACAGATTCTACAATACGCACCACATGCAGTGAATAGACTTTACAACTTGCACCACATGTAAAGGATAGAATTTACAACGTGCACCACATGTAGTAAATAGAGTTTATAACATTCACCACATATAATGGAGAGACTCTACAACATAGACCACACGTGGGGATAGATTTTACAAAGTGCACGACATGGGGGTGTATAGATTTTACAACATGCACCACATGTACTGGATAGATTTCATAACATGCGCTACATGTAGTGGATAGGTTTTATAACATGCACCACATGTAGGGGATAGATTTTACAATATACACAACATGTGGTGAATCGATTTTACAATATACATCATATGTTGTGGGTAGATTTTACAATATACACCACGTTATGTGTAGATTTTACAATATACACTACATGTTATGCATAGATTTCACAATATACACCACATGTTATGCGTAGATTTTACAATATACACCAGATGGTTATATTACCTTAACTAAACTGAGACAACATAAAGTAATGATAATAAAATGCTGTCATTTTCTTGAAGTATTGTATATAATATATAACATTGAAAGAAATAGAAGGCTAAACAATGCAAATGGACTGTAAGATGAGGTAAAAAAAGGTAAGTTACCTGGTAATCTTTGTTTTGTTTTTTGTTGTTGTTGTTCTTTTTTCTGTCCAATATTTCGGGACCTAAAAGTCACTGCTTCAGGGTTTAAGGAACTATTTAGCCCTGACAGATTCAAGTCAATGTATTTTTGTGTTGGTGCTATGATAAAATGTATCCAGTATACTCTGGAAAGTGGTTGGTAATTGAACTTAGAGAATGTGGGGTTGAAAGGACCCTTTAATCCTGCTGATGACATTGTGGCCTCTGAAGTGTTGGTGCCAGGATAAAATGCACCCAATACACTCAGGAAGAGCATCCAACTGTAAAAAGGTATGGTAAAAATAGAATGTATGAGTGAAACGGGATTCTTTGATCCATTTCATTCTAGACCATAAGACCATAATAAATTGTTTAATCCATTCCAGCATCCTCACCTAATTTGATATATATATAAATATATGTATATATATATATATACATATATTTATATATATACATATGGAGGCACATGGCTTAGTGGTTAGAGCATTGGCCTTGCAATCGAAAGGTTGTGAGTTCAATTCTCAGACCGGGTGATGTGTTGTTTCCTTGAGCAAAACACTTTATTTCACATTGCTCCAGTTTACTCAACTGTAGAAATGAGATGATAGGGAATGATAGGGACCCCAATCCCTATCATTCCACTGCAAAGTGGTCATGGAGGTGCCATGGCAAAAAAGCACCCAGCACTCACTGTAAATGAGGTTGGTGTTAGGAAGGGCATCCAGCTGTAGAAATCAAGCCAAAATCAGTTCCCGTCCCACCCTTGCAAGCAGGGAAAAGCGGACGTAAAATGAAATGAAATGAAATGAAATATATATCATCATCATCGTTTAACGTCTATCTTCCACGCTAGCATGGGTTAGACGACAATTGTCCCATTTGAGGTAAGATTGGTCGTGTGACCGTGTCTCGCTCATATAGGACTGTCTGGAAGGTTTTCTACGGTTGGATGCTAACACCAACCACATTTACAGTGTGGACTGGGAGCTTTTTACTGTGTACCTACACGACCACATTACAGCGTGGACTTTTTTTCCCTCCCTTTTCTTTTCTCTTCTCTCTTTCCTTTTTTCCCTTTCTTTTTCCTTCTCCTTTTTCCTTTCTCCCCCCCACCCTTTTTTTGTCGTGACACCTACACGACTTCAATAGTTTGGACTGGATGTTGTGGTACCAACATAACTTTATAGAAAAAGGGTGGTGTTGGCAGGAGTGGAATGGTGGAGTAGGGGTTGTAGGTTTGGATGTATGTTTGGTTTGGAGGAGCCTACTGACTGTAGGTTAACTTTGCACATAGGGACCGCGGGTCTTCTGTATTATTGAGTGGCACCAAAGATCTCGATATATATATATATATATTTATTAAAATAACAGATTAAAGTTTAAGCAAAGAATCGCTGCTTTCACTTTTAACGGGATCTTCTGAAACTAAAAAGTCAATCTGTGAACGCAGAAGTAAATATTTCAAAAAACGTTGCAACCGAAGGAAGACAGGAAGATGATACTTTGGTTCATGGAAACATTCCCTGGCAAAGAACGGAAAAAAACGAAGATAAAACGTCATTATTTGGAGCGGTGAAAACAATTACATGCAAAGACAAAACTACGTTTATGGTATAAATGAAGTCGTAGACTATTATTCTATTAGGTGGTTCATGGAGACATTCTCTGGCAATGAACGGATTTTAGTCTTCAAATTTATTATTATTACTATATATATATATATATATATATATGGACACACTAGAAGAGGAAGACCAAGGTTAACATATGTTGATGCCCTAAGGACAGACACTGGTCTGTTGGAGATGCAGGATATGGCAGCGACAATGAGGGACAGAGACCGCTGGAGAGAGCTCGTCCATGGATCTCGGGAATTTTACCCGCCTTAGATATATATATATATATATATATATTAGAGTTGGGGCCCTACGGCTAAGCTCTTGCTGTTTTGATAGCAAATGCCAGACACTCTAATATATTTACACTCTACTACTCCAAGTATAAAGTACACTGCTGAAGAATGGTCTTACTTGTTTAAAACTGGTAAAACCCTGATCTCTCTATATATATGAATTAAAAGGCTGATAATTTTTTTCTTTTTAAAAAGCCAGTACAATGCAGTAGAAAAATACAAAGGGTAAATGATGACAAACAATACAAAACTAAAAGTAATATCTTACCTAATGTATTTTAGCATGATATTTCAGGGCTATTACACTCTTTTCAGATGTGAAGCAGAAACAGTCCAAGACAAAACAAAGAAGCAATGAGAGTTTTCAGAGTTTTCTTCCCATACTGGTCTGTGTTTGCAAAATGCATGCGTATGTGCGGGGTCGTTACAGTAACCCTTCCACCTTGTGCATTTCTAACCTATTATTTATCTCTGGTTTTATTCGGCTGATGAAAATTGGGCATTTTAAACTTGGTGGAGTCTTATCCGTCTCTAGATTTGAACACAGCTGATTTCCTCTTGTGAAAGAGAGATATAGAAGAAAAACTGACTCAGTATTGAACTAGTATCATATTTATTGTGAAGTTGCATGGCTTAGTGGTTAGAACATTGGGCTTGCAATCACGAGACTGTGAGTTCAATTCCCAGACCAAGTGATGCATTGTGTTCTTGAGCAAGAAACTTTATTTTTCATGCTGCTCCAGTTTACTCATCTGCAGAAATGGGTTGCAATGTCACTGGTGCCAACCTATATCAGCCATTACCTTTCTCTTAGGCAACATTAGTGGTGTGGAGATGGCAGATTGCTATACATGGCCGACTGCTGGTCTTCCACAAACAACTTTGCCTGGACTTGTGCCTCAGAGGAGAACTATCTAGGTGCAAATCCCATGGTCATACTTGACCGAAGGGGTCTTTACCCTTTACCATTTTATATTTGTTGATCTTGAAAAGGTGAAAAGCATATTTTATTTTGGTAGAATTTGAACATGCAAAATGTTCTATCTGATAATTTAATAACCACTTCATATAACATATATAAAACTCATATATACCACATATATATACCATATATATCATATACACACCACATATAAAATACATATGTATACAACATATCTAGTGCAAATATAACACATGCAAAACACGTACATACTATATATATATAGTGGAGGCATGTGGCCTAGTGGTAAGGGTGTTGGACTTACAATCATAACGTCATGGGTTCGATTCCAGGGTTGCGTGTTGTGTTCTTGAGCAAAACACTTCATTTCCCATTGCTCCAGTATACT
>OZ024741.1:253441086-253453586 GCA_964016885.1 Eledone cirrhosa | reverse complement strand
GGTGTATATAGTAGTGTATGATGGTGATGTTGGTGCCGTTTAGTGGTGATTGTGCTGGGGATAATATATTGTAGAGTTAGTGATGATGATGATGATGATGATGATGATGTAGATTGATTGATGTTGGCAGTGGTGGTGATGCTAACGACAATGTTTAATGAAGGTGATAATTATGGTAATGTTGATGATGGATTTTATGATGATTATCATGCCAAGCATGATGTTGATGATGATGATGATGATGATGATGACCATGAAATTGGTGGTGGCACTGGTGACGATGATGGCATTGATGATGATGATGATGAAAATGAAAATGACCATGAAATTGTTGGTGGTGATGATGATGGTAATAATAATGATGACCATGATGATGATGCTTTAGCTGCTGCTGCTGATGTTATTACTTCTTTACACCCCAAAATCCTCTAGCTAAAGATAATAACAACAGAATGAGCACCACAACACCGTCACTTTTCAACCACCACGTAATTGTGTTAATCCCTACACAACCTTCTACATTCCTTTTTAGACATTTAGACATTTTCTCTTACATACAGGCAGACATAGTGACTCCCTTTAAACATGTCTCTTTATACCTGCAGCAGCCCTTTAAGGCCTTCAGTCAAATAGGTTTTAAGGGACATTACCTTCATGGTTACTTCCTATCTAAGTTGACCCCTTAACAATATCACTGATGTTTGAACCTAGAGATAGACTGGCCCTTGTAGGGATAAAAACTTAGTTTTTTTGTTTCACATAAATGGACATTATGGGCACACTCTAAATCTTCTTTCTTGTCTACCTATCTATCTTTCTATCTATCTATCTATTTATCTATCCATCTATCTATCAGTTGATCTATCTATCTATTTATCCATCTATCTATCTATCAGTTGATCTATCTATCTATTTATCCATCTATCTATCTATTTATTATCTATCTATTTATTATCTATCTATCTATTTAACTATCTATCTATCAGTTGATCTATCTATCTATATCTATCTATATCTATCAACCTATCTATCTATCTAACTATATCTATCAACCTATCTATCTATCTATATCTATCCAACTATATCTATCAACCTATCAACCTATCTATCTCTTTATCTATTTATCTATCTATTTATCAGTTGATCTATCTGTCTATCACTCATTACTCTCCCCTTCTCTCTCGCTATATATATACATATGTATATATACATATATATATATATATATGGGATATAATTGGCTGATACCGATTAATTGATTGTTTATTATCAATAATATAATTATTTATTTTGCTATGAAAGTTCATAATATAATTAAATGTAAGTAATATATTATAATATCTCACAATTAATCACAATTATGGAGTTGCTATTTGAGAAAACCTAATAACAAAACTTGGCTGATTTTAGGAGCTTCTGAAAATGGAGAAATTTTTGTTTTAAATTAGAATTTGTGAGTTCTTAAATTTGATCATTAAATTTCATTTTTTGTTTGAGTAAGTTAAGATAACAGGAATCACTATTACTGGAACATTTTTGAATACCTTTATAAATGCATGAAATTGGAATATATATAATTAAAAAAAATAATTCCTTTTTAAGAGATCAATTAAACACACATCCACACAGGTGGGTAGAAGGGTCTCTCTATTCTACTTTGATACCTTTTAATGTACAGAGAATTATATCTGTTGGTAAGTCCCAAGTAGTTTCGAGGTATGTAGATCAGTGCTTTTGAGCTCTAAGAACAGAGTTATATTACATTGAAGGTTTTAGATTGTTTGAGTCCACACTGTAAAGTGGTCATGTAGGTGTCACGACAAAAAGCGCCCAGTCCACACTGTAAAGTGGTCATGTAAGTGTCACGACAAAAAGCGCCCAGTCCAGTCCACACTGTAAAGTGGTCATGTAGGTGTCACGACAAAAAGCGCCCAGTCCAGTCCACACTGTAAAGTGGTCATGTAAGTGTCACGACAAAAAGCGCCCAGTCCAGTCCACACTGTAAAGTGGTCATGTAGGTGTCACGACAAAAAGCGCCCAGTCCACACTGTAAAGTGGTCGTGTAGGTGTCACGACAAAAAGCGCCCAGTCCACACTGTAAAGTGGTCATGTAAGTGTCACGACAAAAAGCGCCCAGTCCACACTGTAAAGTGGTCATGTAGGTGTCACGACAAAAAGCGCCCAGTCCACACTGTAAAGTGGTCATGTAGGTGTCACGACAAAAAGCGCCCAGTCCACACTGTAAAGTGGTCGTGTAGGTGTCTCGACAAGAAGCACCCAGTCCACACTGTAAAGTGGTTGTGTAGGTGTCATGCAAAAGCACCCAGCACACACTGTAAATATGGTTGACATTAGGAAGGGCATCCAGCCATAGAAACTATATTCAAATCAGTTCTTTGTGAGCAAAATACGGTCCCCCGACATGATTTCTCACAAAGGGACAGCCCATCCTAGCCATGCTAGTGTTGAAAATGGATGTTAAATGATGATGATGCTGATAATATTGTAAGAAATAATAAGTTTCTTATTTTTACATGTTTAATCCTATGAGTGTTCCATATTTTTATGTTATCTTTGGTTTTCTTACTTTCAAAACAATAAGGAGTGAATATCAAAACAAATTTACTGCCAAAAAAAAACTGATTAATTACCAAAATGACCGATATGGCCAATACTAATTATGAGTTATCTGCCGATAAATTTGTGCAGCACTAATATATATATATATATCATCATCATCATCATCGTTTTATGTCCGCTTTTCCCTGTTGCAAGGGTGGGACGGGTCTTATTCAGCACAGCATCTCTCCACTTGTCACGGTCCTTCGTCATCTCCACCGTGAGCTTCAGCGATCTGAGGTCTGCTCTCACCACCTCCGCCCACGTTTTTCGTGGTCTACCTCTACTGCGTCTTCCTTCAACTGGCATTTCCTGGCACTTCTTCACTTCTATATATATATTCTTCACTTCCTCACTTCTTCACTTTTATATATATATATATAACAAAGGAAATGTGGTAAGGAACCATGTTGACCATAATGCACCAAAGTACTCAAAGTACTCAATACTTAGGGTAGTAGAGTGGGTAATATATAAGGTAGTAGAGTGGGTAATATATAAGTATATATATATAATATATATATACTTATATTATATATATATATACTTATATATATACTTATATTATATATATATGTATATATATATTATATATATATGTATATATATATATATGTATATATATATACTTATATAATATATATATATACTTATATATATATAATATATGATATATATATACACATATATATATAATATATATATATACATATATATATAATATATACATATATATGTATAATATATAAATATATATATATATATATGATATATATATATATGTATATACATATATATATAATATATATGCATAATTTGGTTGGCATTAGGAATGGCATCCAGCCATAAAAACCAAGGCAAAATATGAGGTGCATTCAACAAGTATCTGACTTTATTTTTTGCCACCAAAACTAATGCTGCATGGATAAAATCCTTTGTGTTGGAAGTGATACCACCTTTCATGTGCATGTGTGAAAACTTTCACACCACTATGCCACGTCAGTTCCTGGCTGTTATGCTTAGAGTTCAGCTATTTAGTGCACGTTTGTCAAATTTTCGTTTTAATGCAAGATGAGCGAACGCATTGAGTAGAGATATTGCAACACATTTTGCCAAAAGCTTGGTGATACTGAAGCTCAAACCATCCAGAAAAATTCAACTGGCCTTTGGTGGTGATGCCATGAACACAACTCAGATCAAGGAGTGGTACAACTGCTTCAAACATGATCGCATCTAAGATGAGAGTGAGGTATGTGCAAGCAAGCCATTCACAAGTCAAAACTTGCAGCCAATTGAGAAGGTTCAGTGAATAGTCATGGAACAATCCAGGAAATTGCTCATGAAGTGGGAATAAGCACAGGCTTCTATTTTAACAGAGGATTTGTGCATGCGGAGAGTGTCAGCAAAATTCACCCCTAAGGTGTTGGCAGAGCATCAGAAGCCACTCTTCATGGAAATCACTCAGCAGATGCTGGACTGTGCAAACCATGACCCAGACTTCAAGAAGACCATCACCACTGGTTATGAGACATTGGTTTAGGGTTATGACTTGGAAACATATTTCTAGTCATCCCAATGGGAGCATCTGTCATCACCAAGACCTGAAAAATGATGACAGGTTCACAGAACTGTGAAAGTAATGTTAACCTGCAGTGGCAGAACTGCCAAGAGAAGTGTGTCAACTCCCAAGGGAAGTATTTTGAAGGTGGTTAAATAAAATTTGTGAAATGTTGAAAATTGTTTTTTTTATGCCCAAAGGTCGAATACATTTTAAACACAGCCCATACAGATTCATATGAGTAAGATGTGGCCACGTGACCTGACTTGTTTCATGTGACAATCCGTCTAATCCATGCAAGTGTGGTAAAATGGACGTTAAATGATGATGATGATATATATATATATATCTTATTTCTCATTCTTTCTTCTGATGAAGGACTAGCGTCCGAAACGTTAAGATCCTCTTCCTGCTATGTCAAGCGTTAACCTAATATATCCCTTCCATATACTGTACCAATTGTGTTGTTATTTCTGTTTACCTTTTACATATATATATATATATAGAGAGAGAGAGAGAGTAGAAAAGAGGACAAAACCCTGATTCCGTCAGGGAAATGGCCATGTTCGATATGCAGAAAAGGAACTGGCATAAATTCTATAAAATGCACACAATGCAGGTCCTGGGTACACAAGAGATGTAGCGGGATAGCAGGCAAACTAACAGGTAGGGAGAAATATGTATGCAGTAGATGTACAGGGAAATTAGACAGTAGAAGTCACACTGATAGACACATTTTTCAAATGCGAGAGGGCGCTATAGAAGTGGTGGATAGCTTCCGGTACCTAGGAGATCAGATTAACATGGGAGGAGGGTGTTCCGAGGCCATAGTATCTAGAATAAGGACGGGTTGGAAGAAGTTTAGGGAGCTGCTTCCTCTGTTGACGAAGAAGGGTTTCTCCCTGCGTACGAAAGGCCGGTTGTATGATGCCTGTGTGAGGAGCGCGATGCTGCATGGTAGTGAGACATGGGCAACAACTGCAGAGGATATGCGACGGCGGGAGAGAAATGAGGCAAGCATGCTCCGTTGGATGTTCAGTGTAAATGTGCGTGAACGACCCAGCATAAATGTGTTGAGAGAGAAACTGTGTCTGAGAGGGATAGAATGTAGTGTACGGGAGAGGAGACTGAGGTGGTATGGACATGTGATGCGCATGGAGGATGACCGATGGGTGAAGAAGTGCCAGGAAATGCCAGTTGAAGGAAGACGTGGTAGAGGTAGACCACGAAAAACATGGGTGGAGGTGGTGAGAACAGACCTCAGATCATTGAAGCTCACGGTGGAGATGACGAGGGACCGTGACGAGTGGAGAGATGCTGTGCTGAATAAGACCCATCCCACCCTTGCAAGCAGGGAAAAGCGGACGTAAAATGATGATGATGATGATGATGATATGTATATATATATATATATATAACGAAGGAAATGTGGTAAGGAACCAGGTGGACCATAACGCACCAAAGTACTCAATACTTAGGGTAGTAGAGTGGGTAATAGGAACAAGTAAGACCCCGACGGCTGAGCTCAAGCCGTTTCGACGGCTAATTCAGAATTAGCCGTCGAAACGGCTTGAGCTCAGCCGTCGGGGTCTTACTTGTTCCTATATATATATATATATATATATATATATATATATATATATATATATATTGCCTGAATGTGTGATTACAATCACTAAAGAAAAAGACCTCAATATGTAATCATAGAGGTAAACATACTATATTGTATGAAACACAAGTCAGTTTGCCATGTGTGTGTATGTATATATATATATATATATATATATATATATATGCGAGCAGGGAAGAGCGGACGTAAAATGATGATGATGATGATGATATATATATATAAATATGTGTATGTATATATATATATATATATATCTTTATTCAGCCCTCATTATCCTCTCTCTCTCTCTCTCTCTCTCTTTCTCTCTCTCTCTCTCTCTCTCTCTCTCTCTCTCTCACACACACACACACATATTAGATCTAAGGAGATTGGTGTCTCCCTGATAAGATAACCCAGGCTTGAGATATCTGATGATTTACTTTATTACAAACCTATCAAACGTATAATCAAGAGAGAAAGGGCAAAAGGATTTAGGTGTAAATGTGATGATGATTGTGGTAATGGTGGTGATTGTGATGATGAAAATAAAGATGGGTGTGGTGATGGTGATGATGGTGATGAAGATCATGATGTTGATAGTGGTGATGTTGATGATAGTGGAGGTTGTGGTAGTTCTGGTAGTAATGGTGCTGGTGGTAATGACGATGATGATGATAATGATCATGTTGTGGTGAAGATGCTGAAGATCAAGATGATGATATTGATGATGATGATGATGGTGGTTGTGATGGTGGTAATGGTGGTAATAAAGATCATGATGATGATAATGATGATGATGATAGTGGTGGTGCCTACTCCCACTTTCCGTAAAAGGATGAAAGGCAAAGTTGACCTAGGCATGATTTCTCGCATCGGAACAAGCTAAAATATTTGCGAGGAGGGGAAAGTCGAATAAATCGACCCCAGTAATTTACTGGTATTTTATTTTATAGATACCTATCACAAAAGGATGAAAGGCAAAGTTGACCTAGCCATGATTTCTAGCTTAGGTAAATTAGAGGGTATTATATTGACAGAATAGAAAAAAATGTTTTAATCTTCAGCATGCTGTCGGTGACAAATTGTGACAAGAGAGTAATCTCCTCTTAATACATAATGCAGTGTCAAGGAAAGCAATTCATGAAAAAATTCAGCATGCTGAAGGTTAAGAATTTACACAGACATCAACTGAAAGTGAAAGTGAAAGCATACAAACTTTTATAATATTTTACATGTTAATATAGAAAGATACATTATGTAAATTATACTGCCAATTTCAGATATGTCCTAGTTTGCATTTGATATAAATACCATTTGACAGAACAGTTGCTCTCAAGGTAAATACCCAACTCTTGTCACAAGTCACTACTTTATTCAGGAAACCAGAATCAGCCTCTATCATATCAAGAATGTCAGTGCAACATTCTATACGAAACTGCCCCTGATCATTAGAGAGGATCTTTGGCATGAGCTTGACAGACTTTGTAGAGCTCCAGATCGTTGGTCAGAAGTTTCTCTACTATGCCAATACTAACACCAACAGCTTTAGATATCATCCTCACGGTAACTCAGCAGTCATGCATCACTAAACTTTGCACTTCCTTAGTGTTTTCCCCCTTTTGTGTGCTGATCAATGCTCCAGAGCTGCACTCATGCTCAACCTGTTCATTTCCTTCAGAAATCATGTGTAGAAACTTGCTTTGCTCATCAATTCACCCCCATAGGCCTCTTCTAGCATTCCACAGGCTTCTTGTTTGGTTTTCTTAAATTTAACATACATTATCATTACATAACATTGCTCTATGTTTCCCTGCATCATGTCATATGTTGATTGGTGAATTAGATTAAACTGATTTCTCCACATACGCCACTGTGTTCCGACTTAGGCAGATAAAAAGTTAGTCACTTTATACACTATATATAATTCTACATGTGGAGGCATATGGCTAAGTGGTTAGAGCATTGGACTTGCAATCAAAAGGTTGTGAGTTCAATTCTCAGACCGGGTGATGTGTTGTTTCCTTGAGCAAGACACTTTATTTCACATTGCTCCAGTTTCCTCAGCTGTAGAAATGAGATGATAGGGACTGGGGTCCATATCATTCCACTGCAAAGTGGTCGTGGAGGTGCCACGGCAAAAAAAGCACCCAGCACTCACTGTAAATGAGGTTGGTGTTAGGAAGGGCATCCAGCTGTAGAAATCAAGCCAGAATCAGTTCCCGTCCCACCCTTGCAAGCAGGGAAAAGCGGATGTAAGATGAAATAAAATGAAATGAATGAATGAATGAATCACCAGAAGTAGCATTCTAACTAAATGCTATTTAATGCCTCTCTTGAAATGTTCTCATTATGTATTGAAAATACTTCTTACTTATTTCTATATGAACCTGTCAAAATAAATGTGTATGATAGACATAACTGAATGTGTTAAGAAGTTTGTTTCACAATCATTAAGTTTTGGTTTCATTTTCACTCCCTGTGTTGCACCTTGGATAAGTATCTCTTAGGCTGATCCAAGCTTTGCTTCTTGTAAATGCATGGTGAGCATTTGTGCGAGTGTTGTCCTTACAACACTCCCTTGCGGGCATTTACAACAAGGAGTGATAGGAAAACACCAGACCATACACCACCAAAAGAAGTTAGCTAGGAGAACATTAACAGACAATATGGCTGTATTATACAGAATCCTGGACAAAAACAAGGGCTTATTCATGGAAGCAATACTGATATTGTAATTTGGTGCCAAGATCAATAGCCTGTGAGGAGCCAGTGATACGAACAACATACATATGTCAGGAAAATGTACCTTGCAATGTGTAGATAGAATTATGGGAAAGTAATAACTGTATATGACTTCATAATAAATACAAAAGTATAAAAGGCAGTAAAATTAAAACAACACTCCTGGTGATATAACCACGAGAGTTTGGAAACATTGACAAAAATATGTGAAGAAAATTGAAACTGTAAATTAGTAATGAGTACAACAACATTTACATATAAATATATATATATATATATGTGTGTGTGTGTATGTATATACATATGTATATATATATGTGTATATATATATTATATATATATATATATATACATATATATATATACGTATATATATGTATATATATATATATATCATCATTTCATCATTTTATTTTACGTCCGCTTTTCCCTGCTTGCAAGGGTGGGACGGGAACTGATTCTGGCATGATTTCTACAGCTGGATGCCCTTCCCAACACCAACCTCATTTACAGTGAGTGCTGGGTGCTCTTTTGCCGTGCACCTCCATGACCACTTTGCAGTGGAATGATAGGGACCCTAGTCCCTATCATCTCATTTCTACAGCTGAGTAAACTGGAGCAATGTGAAATAAAGTCTCTTGCTCAAGGAAACAACACATCACCCGGTCTGAGAATTGAACTCACAACCTTTCGATTGCAAGGCCAATGCTCTAACCACTAAGCCATGTGCCTCCATATATGTAAATATATATATATATATATTAATATATACATATATAAATATAAGTATATATATAAATATATGTATATATATATATAAATATACACATATATATAAATATATACACATATATATATGTATATATGTATATATATATAAATAAATACACATATATATATGTATATATGTATATATATATATATATATATATATATATATATATATATATATATATATATATATATATATATATATATGTATATATATATATATATATGTATGTATATATATATATGTATATATATATATATATATATATATATATATATATATATGTGTATATGTATATATATATCACATATATTACATTAATAGTATGTGTCTGTGGAATACTCAGCCACTTACACTCTCAATGAGCAGATAATTTAGTTGATCGTACAACTGCAGTACTCATCATCCAAACTGACAAAGACCCAATTAATTTTAGATTCATACATATAAGCATATTCCAATATTCAGAAAAGTCTTTGGCATGTAAACATAAATATCATTCTATATTAAAAAATGCAATACATTTTTATACATATAAGTATATATCTTGATATTTACATATATCTGTGTAGAGAGAGGGGGAAGGGAGGCAAGCACAAACACACATATAAACACACAGACATGGAAAACACATATATAAACACACAGAGATGGAAAACACACATGAACATTTATATACAGATACATATACACAGAATATATATATATATATTCACACAATATTGAAATTATTAGAATTAAAATATAAATATGGCAAGTTTTTCTGGAATAAATTGTGGCAGAAGCTACCACAACTATAATAATCATGTATGTATGCATATTAGATTTTTATATGTGCATGTTTGTATAAATCTATGTGTATATATATGTATGTATCGATCCATCCATCTCCCTCTCTCTCAAATATATATACAGTATATTATATATATATATATATATATATATATATATATATATATATATATATATATATACATGTATACATATATATATATATATATATATATATATATATATATATATATATATATTCATGTATACATATATATATGTGTATATATATATATGTATATGTATATATATTCATATTTATACATGTATATATATTTATATTTATATATATATATATATATATTTATTTATATATATATGAGTGTGTGTGTGTGAGTGTACATTAGCAGAGGCCCCTGGTGGCATCTCTGTATTTTCTCCTGAAAAGGGATTCTCTGAGTTTCCATAGAAGTGTACTGAATAAAGAATTTGCAGCAAACTGTTTTTGTGAACAAATGTGTTATTCAGTTTGTTTTAGCCATATGCACAGATATCAGTTAGTATATATTTACTATTGGATAACATATCTACTTGAAATTTTAAATAAATCGCATTCTTCTATTTTTATGCACACTACTTTTCTTCCCTCATCTTACTATTTCTCTGTCATTCTCTATTTCTTTATCTCTCCCAATTCCCATTTCTCTTGGTTTTTATCTCTCATATTCTAATATGGATCATCTTTTACCTTCATCTTCTCTTCTATTCTTTCTCTTTCTTATGCTCTCTCATTTTCTTTCTCATGCCCTCTCTCTTTTCTTCTGACATGGCAAATAGTGATTGATATAATAAGTAATGGCTCAAAATAGACTGCCCCAGTAACACTGCAGACCAGTCAGATGACTGAAACTGGCGAAAGATTACATTTTTATTATTTTTCATTTGCTTTGTTGACTGATATGTATACAACTAAATGAAATTAATTTGAAAGTAACTTTTAAAAAAATGTGAAATGTATATGATTTAATGTGTGCATATCTGTGTATTCATGTATGTGTGTATGTATGTGTAAGAAAACTGTTTGGTATTTGTATATTTTAAATCCATAAACACAAGCATACATAAAGATATGCATTTGTATATACATGTGTATGTAATATAGAAGCATATACATATTTGTATATAAATGTAAGTGTAAAATGCGTATGTATGTATATGAAATATAAGAATCAAAGAACTGTTCAAAACATTATTGTGCTTACAGCTGTTTCCTCCAAACCGAGGTTTGGATTCTTCGGAGCAATTTATTAATGCATGGACAGTTATATGACCTCCTTTTCAGCCAAGAGACATACAGATACATATGCAAATATTGTGGGTCAACATTCATTACAGAATTTAGAGTGGCAGTACACACTTCGAGATTACATTCATATTAAAAGGTACAATCAAAAATCAAAAATACAGGTTAAAATACAACATGAAGATAAGCGGTTATATAGTGCAAATGTTATATGTGTGGCAAGCACGTACGTCTTGTTTATATAGTGTGGCAGAGAGATACGTGTAGTAGAGGCACTTAGGTAGGTAAACAAGAGTGTTAGGTTGGTTGATCTGGTGGCAAATTCTTTATATGATTGATATAGTCTGTGTGTGGAGAAATGATATAAGCATTAAAAATAGTGCAAGCATTAAAAATATTAAAAGTATTGGAGATGCACAGCGAAGGGATGACAAGTATTTCATGTACTTCGACATTTTCATGGCCAGGGGAGTGTATCTTTCGATTATATGCCCCTCACATAATCCACGACAATTCGATATTGAGCGTTTGACAATCCAGTTAGAGAATCGTAGTCTGATGTTCTTTAGTTCAATACAGGAGGCTGTTACGTTTCGAGAAGCGACATTGAATACCACCCGGAAGTGTGTGTGTGGCTAAGGGGAGTTAATGCATGAGGGGAGGTAACTCCGAGGTTTCTATACCTAGCTATTGAAATGTGTCTCAATATAGACCCTAATTTCTATGGTTATGCGCAACTTCCAAAAAATTTCTAAAGCATAAAGTGTTTTAACTATAGAGTAGTTTAATTAAGTTGTGCTGAAGGTGTTCGTATTATTATGGTGAATTAACCCCCATCGTAAGGTGCCACAAATGAATATTATAGATGATGAGCGAGGATTCTAAATTAATGATCGCTGTGGTTGTTGTCTACTCATAGGACCAGGCGCGGTGATTGCAGAATCACTTCAGGACCCAATGATCTCTGGTAAGTTCTGGGTCATCGCTTGCTACATTGGATGTCGAAAGATAATCATCACCAGGTCCGGCCAGAGGTCAATCCGCAGTCCTCACGACCCCTCTCTGACCGCCAAATCATCCATATATGTACAACCCGCACGGCAGTTGCAATACATTCATTCTCTGC
>OZ024741.1:253423586-253431086 GCA_964016885.1 Eledone cirrhosa | reverse complement strand
ACATGTTTTGTAATGTATCGTCTTATTGGCTAATTTCACGTCTTATCGGTTAATCAACCAACGAGAGTAATTGTTGCGCAAAAGCATCCGCCATTTTGTCTGCACGTTTGTTTATCGTTTCGCTTTCAAATCTTCCTCCTGTATTTCGTCGTTTATCATCAAAATATTTTTCTCGTTTTGGTAAGTTAATTTATATATGATTTTTTAAATTTATATTAACTATTTTTTTTTTAGTTCGCTATAACATGCTTATAATATTAGTTGTATCATATTTACTGGTATATTTGTCCATATTATTGTTCGTTTTATGTTAGATTATTTTATTATTATTATGTTAGATTATTTTTTTATTATTATGTTAGACTATTTGTATGTAATATTTAATTCTATTAATTCAACTATAACAATTATTATGTAAAATATATTTATTTAATATTGATTGTTTTTTGTAGTTGTTTATATTAAAAGTCTGAAAATATTTTTATACATCTTACAATAATATTTATAAGATCATTTATAAAATAACAATTTTATAATCTAATTACATTACAATGATCATTTATTATTAATATATATCATGTTTAACTAGAGTTATTACAAGTGTTGCCTTAAAAAATATTAAACTAGACCTGAAAAATGCGCAAGCTCAAAAGAGCCACAGAATGTTATAATAAACCTTCAAAAGTGTGGGACTAGAGTTGTTGCTCAAAAATATTGTAATCATTATCTATCGTACACTCTGTGGCATCCTTTTATAAAAAAGATACTCATAACGAACTCAAGACGACACGATAATTATTTAAGTGAATTTATAATATAGAATTCGGTTTAAGTGCATTTCGTATTAATCATTACTAAACATCTAATATGAGATATTGAACATTAGCTTAAATAATTATCGTGTCGTATTGAGTTCGTTATGAGTCTCTCTTTTATAAAAGGATGCCACAGAGTGTACGATAGATAATGATTACAATATTTTTGAGCAACAACTCTAGTCCCATACTTTTGAAGGTTTATTATAACATTCTGTGGCTCTTTTGAGCTTGCACATTTTTCAGGTCTAGTTTATATATATAGTCGAGTACTGGAGTCGATTCTTCCTCTATATCTCTTTCTCTCTTCCTTTCTCTCACTCTCTCTATCCTTCTCTGGAAGACATCTACTGTATTCAGATCTGTAGAGGAGATGGGCTCTGACAGGTCTAGAAAATGCCCTAGAAACGCTGTATATCAATGCAGTGTCCCTATGACTCCTCAGGAGTTACAGGTCCATACCATATATATATATGATAAAGTTATATCGGTATAAAAACAGAGTGTATAACCAAGACTACACCCCTGTGTATAAATATATACAATTATTTGATATTTTAATATGCCAGAAAATAGGAAATTCCCTCTAAATTGAAAAAAATGAAAAACACCTTTAATCAATTTTCGGATCTAATTGGACCTTCATCAAGCATTATATCATCCACTCAACCACAAGGAAACGTGTATTTTATGGGTATATATACCTATTCATTCTTAGCATTATTCTGAAATGGATGTACTAATTTGCATAAAATTAGTGTTTGTGTTGGTAATTAAGATATATATTAAGAAGTGCAAAGTGTATGATAAAGTTATATCTGTATAAATACAGAATGTATAATGGAGACTGCACCAACGTATATAAATATATACACATATCATAAACATACCAGTACACTCTTTAAAGAAATTGAAGGATCTCTAGCCATAGGCACCACACCAAAGAAGATTTAGAGGAAGCTTCAATCATGACATGAGAACCTCTCTAGTCCTGCTGCCATGAAAAATGCACCCAGTAGACCTTGTATGATCGTTGGTTATAGGAAGGATAGAAACTATGTCAAAAGAGAGGCAAGAGGACTTTTTAGTTGTGCTGGGAACTTGAACATTTCTCTAGTGTTGATTGATGACCTACACAACAATTGTTTCTACTTTAGGCACAAGTCCAGAAATGACTCCAGTACATTACTGGTGCTTTATTTTATTGACCCCATAAGGATGAAAGGCAAAGCTAATCTCAGCGGGATTTGAACTCAGAACGTAAAGGACCATAACTCTATGCTGCAAAGCATGGTGTTTGATGCTCTACCGATACTGCTAATCGACCACCTTTCACAATAATGCACCAGTACACACTGTGAAGTGGTTGCTGATAGCAAAGGCATCCAGCTATAGAAAACTTGCCAAGCGAAGAATCGCAGAGTCAGGAGGAGTCTTCAGCTGTATTAAAGACAAGACAACATCCCTAGTGCTGGTGCCATGATAAAATGTACATAATGCACCCTGGAGAGTATGGGAACATATGTAAATGAGATGTTGGATCTGTCTAAGAGGTCAGTTGCACTAAGTACTGATTTTGTCTGTGATGACCCATACAATGCTTCCTTGCAAGGAAAGTGAATGTTAAATGATAATGATGATTATATATATATATATATAGGAACAAGTATGACCCCGACGGCAGAGCTCAAGCCGTTTCGACGGCTATTTCTGGACTAAATAAGAATTTTTAGCCTGGTAAATAAATAGCCGAACTTCTCAGGGGGTATTTTCTTATATGGGAAGATAGTAATTGTCAAGAGGATTGGTCAAAAATTTGTTGTAAAGACAGATAAATCTATCATGGCATTTGGTGGGAGGTAGGGGTGGCTGAACTTGCCGGTAGAACAAAGAGGGAGTGGGGGACACCCAGTCAGGCGTTGAAAGTGAAATCTATACAGCAGATTCTAAGGATAGTGTATAAAAGGTTGAAAAAATGTACTGGAGAAGCGGAGAGGGAGGTGGGTGGGGGTGAAAGAATAGGTAAATCGAAAGGGAGTAAAAAGAAAACATGATAAATATAAGGAAATAAATATATAAAAACAATTTCTGGTTACTACTCCATTTCTACAATCACCGAATTTCTCATTGGTATTGCTAAGCTATAGAAAAGTTTAATAGGTGGAGAATGGGAAAAATACTAAATACGAGATTTTAGTGAACTAATTTTATAAAACTGGCTTTACAGGGCGTCTAACACCGCTGCTATAGATAGTTAGTAATCAGCCAATGCTATCTTACAATGACAGGTTAATAAGTAGAGAACAAAAATACTAATACAAAATACTAATACAAAAATACTAATACAAAATACTAATACAAAAATACTAATACAAAATACTAATACAAAAATACTAATACAAAAATACCACTAAGAAATTTAGAAACCATAGAAATGGAGCAGCAACCAGAAAGAAAAAAATTTACTGGGGTCTAACACATCTATAAAAAGCGTAATCGGCCAATTCTATCTTAAAATTAGGGGGGGGGGGGGGTACTAAGGCTTCAGAGGACCGATGGGCTGCATCGGGGTAGGCGAAAGGTGAAAAAAAGACGAGGAAGGAGATCTGGGGTGGAAGGACTAGGAAGAGAAGGGAGGAAGAAGGAAACATAGAGGAAAAGATAAAAAAAAGTTACGTCTACCTTTTTAAGCAGGGGTTTCCCCTTACAAAATCACCCCTTATCTACCCCCCCCCCCGGGTCATTATGGGGTTTGAGGGCGAGGTAAGTCTTACGCAATCTGTGTTTGCATGCGGTTACCAGTTCGTCTTCCTTGTTTAGGAGTTGTTTTTATATATTTATTTCCTTATTTTTATAATGGGTTTTTTTACTCCCTTTCAATTTACCTATTCTTTCACCCCCCCCCCTCCTCTTCTCCAGTACATTTTTTTCAACCTTTTATACACTATCCTTAGAATCTGCTGTATAGATTTCACTTTCAACGCCTGACTGGGTGTCCCCCACTCCCTCTTTGTTCTACCGGCAAGTTCAGCCACCCCTACCTCCCACCAAATGCCATGATAGATTTATCTGTCTTTACAACAAATTGTTGACCAATCCTCTTGACAATTACTATCTTGCCATATAAGAAAATACCCCCTGAGAAGTTCGGCTATTTATTTACCAGGCTAAAAATTCTTATTTAGTCCAGAAATAGCCGTCGAAACGGCTTGAGCTCTGCCGTCGGGGTCATACTTGTTCCTATTACCCACTCTACTACCCTAAGTATTGAGTACTTCGGTGCGTTATGGTCCATCTGGTTCCTTACCGCAATTCCTTCGTTATATATATATATATATATATATATATATATATACACACACACACACACACACATATATATATATATATATATATATATACACACACACATACATATATATATAATATATATATACATACATACATATACATATATACACACACATACATATGTGTGTGTGTGTGAGTTTGTTATATACATCTTTTTATTTTTATAAAAGCGACATACGATATGAAGTAAAATAGTTTATCACATATTCATTCCTGCTATGAATGTGATATTACATATAATTTAAAGTGATATCTTGATATTTATCACATTATAGCTATGAAAAAGATATATAAATAATCCAGTGATTATCAAGCATGTAATAAATGTTATATCTCATGTAATAATGTTTACTATGAATATGAATAAATATCATATAATACAGATACGTATGTATGTAAGTGCATATTTATTCTCTTTCTCTTCATTTTGCGTACATTTTTGACCGGCCACCTTCCTGGTGGCAAGGTTGTAAAAGGAAAGAAATTGTCATCCCTTGAATCGCAAGAATGTTTTGCAAATTTTGAAGGTGCCAAATATCACAACCATTTGTAGTCTATGCATTAGGGTGCTGCGCTCTTTGTCCACAAATCCAAGTTCAGTTTTATTTTGGTCCGAGCGGGTTGGTATATAACCTGTAGCTTCAATAATGATGGGTATGAAGCTAAAGGTGTATCTTGGATACTGATCTGCAAACTCCTCATCAATGGCCCATAGATGTCCTGCTTCTGTATTTTTCTTACAACATTGACATCAAGTGGGCAGCTGATCTCTACAAAAGAGAACATTTTCTATGTGTGGTCCCAAACAACAATATCAGGCCTGTTGTGCTTTAATTTGCTTGTAGTTTTTATTTTCAGTTTCCACCAGTATTCCTTAGTGAGATCTATCTTAGCATATTCCTCCTCATTTGTTTTTAATTTTGTTTTCCTTAATGCGTTCCAGATGGTTCTAGCTATCACATCATGTCTCAGGGAGAGATAGTAATGAGATGACATTCTTTCACAGTTGGCAAAAATGTGGCTAACAAGTATATTTGTATGTATGTATGTATGTATGTATGTATGTATGTATGTATGTATGTATGTATGTATGTATGTATGTATGTATGTTTCTTGGTGAGGAGGGTGACATTGGACATCCTGCAGGACTAAAAACAAAACCTGTCAAAGGGCAAAGGAGCTCTTAAGAGTCAATAGCCATCCCAAATCACCGGGAGTGATGACCCCTTAGCCTTTGTCAAGGCAGAATTCTAGAAGGAAAACTCTGATATAACACCTGCAACCCTGATGGTATCCAATGATGTTGACGTGTTCTTCTTTTTGGTAAATATCATCTTGGTTAAGAGAGTGGGACTGGCTTTGTGCAGTGCCTTTGCTCACTATAAAAGCTTCACGGCACAGGCATTGCTTTATATCTGGAGATCTCTCTGCACTTGTCATCACATGGTACAATGGGCCCAGCACTATGTGTCAGTAATTGTCACAAGTGTAGTGTTTGTACCAGAGTTTTCAAGTTGCTGGCTGGACTAAAAAGTCACACTCGTTCAGCGCATCGGTAGGGGTGCTCCTACATGGATATCATCATCATCACTCGTCGACTACTGTCGAGATGATGGATCTCACTCTCATGCCCCAGAATTCCCTGTTCCCCATCGCTGCCCCCAGGTCCTGTCTGCTGATTCCCGTATCCCTAGAGATAACGTCAGGGAATGACAGCTTCCTACTCCTAGTCAGGCTGGAGTCAGGGTTCCAGAGCAAGAGAGCGAATATGATTTCATTGATGGCACGGTGACAGTGGCCAGCAAATTGAGCTCTCCGGGATTTTAGAAGAGCAGTAGTGGCCGTACTCGAAAACGAGTTGGCAGCCACCATGTATGTATGTATGTATGTATGTATGTATTTATGTATGTGTGCGCGTGTGCATGTAAATATGCCTGCAGGTATGTCTGTCTGTGTATGTATGTATGTTCTTCTGGTTTTATAATTTCACAAAGTTTTACCAATAGAGAGAGAGTCGGTTTCTAACATAGACACAAGACTCTCTCATTGGAATTTACACAACATCAACTAGGTAGATATGTATGTATGCATGCATGTGTAGATATGGATGTTATTGTATGTGTGGATGTGTATGTTTTGAGTTGTATGTGTGCATGTGTATATGCTTTGTATCTGTACATGTGTATATGCAGTTATTAGATGCAACATTTCTGAAATGTTTTACATATTTTTACTGTTCAATTAATGGATTGTACTTGTAATTTCCTAACTAGTTGTGTTCTTTCTGTTCCTGTGAAGCCTAGCTTCTCAATATTTGTATTGAGGGAGTTACTAACATATCCCAGTGCCCCAATAATCACAGGCATAAATCTGAAGGTGTAATCAGGGTGGAGTATCTGCACATTTCTCATCAGTTCTGCATAAATATTCTCCTTTTCACTAATCTTTGATATTATATTGGCATCTGCTGGGTAGCTAATTTCCACTACTGTGCGTGCTTTCTTCTCCCTGTCCCATATCATAATATCTGGTTTGTTATGCCTGCATTTTATTGGGGTTTTTACTGGAACATTCTACCAGTACTCTTTCATATTATGTACATGGATGTCTTCCACATTGTTGTAGCTTTTAATGTGTTTATTATCGGGGCTATCTTTTTTATTAACTGCATTGTACAGTGTTTTGGCCACTACATCATGTCTCATAGGTAGATAGTACCGCGATGACATCTTTGGACAGCTGCTGATGACATGGGTGATATCCTCGGTGTTAGAGTCTGCACTTGAATGTATGTATGTATGTATGTATGATTGTATGTGTGCGCGTGTGCATGTAAGTATGCCTGCATGTAGGTATGTCTGTCTGTGTATGTATGTGTGTGTGTATGTGAGTGTATGTATGCCTGCCTGAATGTCTGTGTGTGTATGTATGCATGTGTGCATCTATGTATGCTGGTGACAGTGGTAGCGGCATCAACAGCAGCAGCACCACCACCACGACTGCCACCACCACCACCACCACCACCACCAGTGCCAAATTACCCACTACAAAGCCAACACCAATAGTCAAGATACATTATTGAAAGCACATTGTATACATTTAAATCAGGATGAATTTTTATCTTAAAAATAATTTTGTCGAAAATTTAATGTATGCTATTAAATGTAATAGATGTAACAAAGACTACATCCGGCAAACAAAACAGACCTGTATTGTCAAGAAATACGAGACCCCAGGATTAGACAGATTGCACTGAGTGGGCATCTAGATCTATGTATGACAAATAAGTCCTTTTCCGACTATATCAAGTGTTAAACTAATATATATGTGTTTT